>JAVTVY010007431.1:0-44163 GCA_036873755.1 Hanleya hanleyi | reverse complement strand
ATCTGTCTGCTCAGAATATATGTTTATATAGAAACAACAGAGAAAAAGTTCTGTATATGAAACTATTGCAGGCCAGGACTGTTATTATTATTATTGAAAAAAAATGTATGGGGGGGGTGGAAGGTGCAAAACTTCTATTGAATACATCTTTTTTTTTTATCAGGTTTGAAGCATATGACTGAAATGATAATTTCAAGGGTGATGTTGTCATGGAACCAGAGCATGTCATGGATGGACATTCCGCCATCAGAAGAGTACAAAGATTTGAACAGTGACTCCAAGGTAGAGTAGGCTAAATATCCCTTCAATGACTATCTGGATTGATTAATCACTAGTCATTGATAATGTTTGTTTGTTTTTTAGTCTGTTTAATGCATAGCTGACTGGAAGTATGATCATCAAATTAGAAATACATGTATGGTAGTTTGTATGTCGTTGGCTGAACACCTCACCTACATTTACCTCCATTAATTTGTTCTCAATGGAAAGGAAGATTGATTTTTATTTGCAACGGAATGAATTTTCTGTTTACAAGTGAAATAGGCTGAGAGCACAGTTTAAAATATGAAATTCTGTTCTGTATCCGGTACTTTAGACTATAAAACTGTCACGTTTAACAGTATTAGGTTTGATACTAAAATGCATTTCTGCCTCTCTTTTCAGGTAACAATAATTTGCTACAGAATGTATACTGCCCTGATTGAGTTTTATCTAATATAAATAATTTTGTTTGTATTTCAATGATTTATAGGAACAGGCAAATACTGGACCCTACCCATTGTGTGAATTGATAACAGGATAATGGATTAGATTGGCTTGTGGACCTCATGTGAATACCAGTTATCCTCTCCTACAAGAAAAGGAAGTTACACCTAGAGGTGAGGAAGTCTTATAATCACTGCATGTCTGAGAAAAAACTGTGATATCCTGTTCATTTCTAAGGGGTGGGATGTCTCACCAGTTGTGGGGAAAGGGGTGCCAAACCAGTTATTTGTAGCTTATTATTTACCGGGCATGTTTCAGGGCCAGCCCCTTGACTTGCTGTACATTAGGGGTTAAGAGTTTCATTTCGGGTCTAATTATCTCTGATTTTGTGATATATAAGTTGAGTGTACAAGTCATATCTGCAGGCCCGTGTTCGGTACATCTACTAAATTGTGTTCGGTACGGCTACCAAGTTATTTATCTCCTTGAAAAATTATGCCCCTTTTGCGATATTTGCTTGAATGTTACTGTAGCTGTTAAATCTGCAGAATAATGATATGCTGTAAAAAGTACAATCCTGAATGATTAGTACATGTAGCCCAGGCCTGACCCAGGCTGTTTTCGAGCTCATTATGAACCCCCCCCCCCAAATAAAACAATAAACAAATCCCCTCTCTGAACAGGCTGAAACCAATACTAATGCAAGTACTTTCGCCAAATATGAATTAGATATCGGTTGTATTTAGACCATTTAGTACTCCCACAGCTTCCATAGGCTTCGACAGTCCCACATCATGGCCTATTTCATTATAACTTATCACACTCTGCACCATCTATAGGTGCCCAAACTAAAATCTAGATCAGGCCCTGTAACCATAATATATTGCACTGACAGCATATTTCTTAGTTACTCGGGGGGAAGCCGAGGGGTTTTGCGAGTCTCACCCTCATGTTAATTTCCTGCTTTTGAAGGATTGTGCACACGTTGACTAACGGACGATTTAGAAAAAATCTGTTAATCCACTCTTAACTCGATGGGTATTTTTCACTGCTGCTGCAAGTTCGTTTTTATATCCTACCATCCATACCATCACTACCATCCATACCATCACTACCATCCATACCATCACTACCATCCATACCATAACTACCATTCCTACCATCACTACCATCCATACCATCACTACCATCCATACCTTCACTACCATCCATACCATCACATCCATACCATCCATGCCATCACTACCATTCCTACCATCACTACCATCCATACCATCACTACCATCCATACCATTCCTACCTTCACTACCATCCACACCATCACTACCATCCATACCATCACTACCATTCCTATCATCCATACCATTCCTATCATCCATACCATTCCTACCATCACTACCATCCATACCATCACTACCATCCATGCCATCACTACCATAACTACCATGCCTACCATCACTACCATCCATACCATCACTACCATCCATACCATCCATACCATCACTACCATCCATACCATCACTACCATCCATACCATCACTACCATCCATGCCATCACTACCATCCATACCATCACTACCATCACTACCATCCATACCATCACTACCATTTCTACCATCACTACTATCCATACCATCACTACCATCCATACCATAACTACCATTCCTACCATCACTACCATCCATACCATCACTACCATCCATACCATCACTACCATCACTACCATCCATACCATAACTACCATTCCTATCATCACTACCATCCATACCATCACTACCATCAATACCATCCATACCATCACTACCATCCATACCATCACTACCATCCATACCATGATGGTGATGGTAGTAATCCCACTTGGGACTGGACTATCCAGCAGTAATCCCACAGAGGACTATCCATCAGTAATAACATGGGACTGGTCCACCCAGCAGTAATCTCACACTGGAATGCCCTCATGGCCCTATGTACCAGTAATCCGACTGCACTGACCTATCCATCCTACATGGGATTAACTTTTGCCAGTAATCCCACATGGGACTGATGTTATTGTCTGTACCAGATAATCTATTGCAGACATTATTGTCTGTACCGCATCACTTATTCCAGACCTTATTGTTTGCTCTACATGTATGCTTTCAATACTGCTGCACCTTTGGCGGATGACCCCGCAAGGCGAGATGTTGGGGTTCTCAGAACGCTTGTTATAAAATATTATTACACATCATCCATGTAACCATTATTTAAGCAATACATTGCATAGGGTGCTTGAATCGTGTGACAAAACTTTCCTCAACTTGAACTGCAGCGATACATTCATTATGTTTTTCCTCTATAACTGTCCCCCAAAGGGCTAAAGGGGAGAATATGGTATTGGGGTCCGTCCGTGTGTCCACACTCCAAATCATCATAAGAATAGGCCTCAGCTCCTCAGAGAGCTTGTCGTAAGAGACGACTAACTGGGGCACCCATGGAGAATAGGACCCTTCCTGTGTGGTTTCCGGGTGTGAAGAGGAATAGGAACCAAACATCGTGATATGACTGAAATAGGGTTCACTCACTCGCTCACCGCAAGATCTCTCTTGGGCTTGTTTTTAACCGTGATCCGCCAGACTCCGACAGTAACTTTTGAAAACCTGAACGGATCCTTTTCAAATTTTGTATGTGGTTAACTTGCCACAGGATTTCACTCGAGCTAACTTTCCATGCTGAGTACTGAATTTTAAGGTTCCAAGCCAAATCAGTAGTTTCAATGTCGGCGGACTTCAAACGCTCTGCTTTTCATTAAAATTTTCTCTGAACCACCAAATTAGTTTTAATTATTAAAGTATTGTGCTTTGTACATTTTTTCCTGTTATGACTGACAAAGGTAAATAAAGCATTATACATAACACAACACTATACACATGACCCAGTTTTGTGAAATAGGAAAAACTATGTATTTCTGCAGATTACACTCAAACATCAAAACCATAAAATGCACGCATATATGACGGCAGCCTTCCGAAGTCCACAAGTTCTAGTTTTTTTTTTACAAAACTGAGAAAGATTGAAATAACTTGTCGACGTCACACATGTTGATCTCCTAGGAATTGAACTCGGTAAAAGAAAATTTTGAGGCGCTTGTGATCCAACGCGCATATCCACTACACCACAACTGCAACAGGCTATTTTTAGCCCACCATCACCAGATGAGGGACTGTTCAAATCGCTTTTCGTCCGTGGTCCATCGTCTGTCCGTCCGTCGTCCGTCCGTAAACAATTCTTGGATTCGAAAATCCAATATGGCCACAAGGCGGCCGTCTTGGATTTCCCCATGAAACCTTGTTATTGGGATTTCTCAGGAACTACTGCATGGATCTTTCTCAGATTCGGTACACATGTTCCCCTTGGGGTGTAGTTATGCAAGATACCTTTTCTGGTCCGATTCGAAAATCCAATATGGCCACAAGGCAGCCATCTTGGATTTCCCCACGAAACCTTGTTATCGCGATTTCTCAGGAAGTACTGCATGGATCTTCTTCAAATTTGGCCCACTGTTTCGTCTGCCGATGGGTCGGCTACATGAAGGGACAACACTCTTGTGACACAACCTTACAGCTCGACAACTGTAGACTACTGCGTGTTTTATTTTTTTTTGCATGGAATTTTTTTCAAACCAATTCAACATTTTCTTTAGTATCCGCCCTTGATGATAGCTTATACATGTACAGTATTATGACAATTGCAACAATACAAACAACATACAGTCCAGAAAGGTTCATTTGTATGGTTAACCTTTGTCTATAACAACATTCAGGAGATAAAAATGTCTGTATGTTTTTACGGGCGTATTTTGGGTTCAATTGAACTCTTGTTTTATTGTCTTTTAAGGTGGCTGTGTATGGTAAAACAGGTCGCTGTTTGTACTGCAGTCTTCAGGAATAGTGATGATGGAAAAAAATCACAAGGTTGTATTTTCTGGAGAAACAGTATAGCAACAAACTTTCCCAACCCAGACCAATGTAGACGCACCTCTCCCGGGCTTTGTGTCACAGGAACTGGCTGAGCGACATAGTGTAAGTTGAAGTAAATTATTCATATCTGTTAGGAGAACATGAAACACATCGGTTCCACATTGCCAAGGTTGGCGGCTGTCACCTTCTCTCCCCCCCCCATCATGAAGGGGAATACAGAAATCACTTTCGTATTGCTGTACCGTGGATGATATCTCAGCTGCTATTTGATCGAAACATACATGAAGATGCTTAGTACCTTACTGATGTGCATTTTCACATTCTGTATGGCCCTTCAATATATGCTTATCTAGTGCATATCTCGAATACCATCAAACTGCTCACTATGAATCAGATTTCTGTGACCTGATAACTTGGAGTTATCGAAGAATCGAGAGGTTTTCAGATGCACAGCTTCGTATATAAATTTGAAAAAAATATTACTTGTTGTTTGATAGATCTGTATATCTCGAACCCTATGCTGTTAGTTATATGAACATAAAATGGTCTGATCAGTGATGAGAGTGATCTGAATTTATTGTGTTTTGTTTTAGCCAGTTTTGTACGGGTCAATGTTTGACTGCCATTATCATGAAACTGGATATCTGTATGTTCAACCATATTTGTTTCCTGTATTAATTTATTACGATAGCTCGGGCATTCAGAATATACTAATCGTTTTTCATTGTTTGACTTCCAGGTTATGTTTGCAACCAGTTCAAGGGCACACTGTGGTCCAAAGTAAGGAGAGGCATCACTCAGAAATGCCATGACGCAGCAAGGTCAGGTAGAATCCGCCAGAAAACACCATTGAAGCAGCATGATCTCTACATGTCAGAAGAGCTGGTGGACTCTTCTTCAGCTTCACCCTCATCTGCCAACGACAGTCCCCCAAGGAATGCTAAAGGCCATCCCACAACAGGTGGGAAAAGATCAAGACAGATTTTTTTAAACCTTTGAGGGATGAAAAACAACCATTCTACTTGACACAGACTTTCAATGTGCTTCCCATTTTGTGCTCGGGTGTTTTAAGACGTGATACAATATATATTTTATGCTGTTAAAGAATAAAAGGTGGAATACGCGTGGATTTTGCCTTTGCTGGTGGTTATTTTAAGGGATGGATGATATTGCAGGAGGAATCGGGACAGACTAGACAGTCTGTACAAATGACATGCCCTTTCAGATAGAAGATGCCCCCTCCCCCACACCCCAGGAATTCTGTACAGATGGTGTTTCAGTGCTGGCCGGGAGAGGAGAGTGATCACTCTCCTCTCGCCTCCACTCTCCTGAAAGTATTTCAAGGAGAGTTAACGATCACTCGCAGATTCCCAACGTGGGGATGTTGTGGGGTTTTCTCTCTCATGCTGGAATTACTGCCCCACAGATTCCCCACGTGGGGATGTTGTGGGGTTTTTTGCCCAACGTGGGGATATTGTGGAGTTTTCTCTCCCATATTGGAATTACTGCCCCGCAGATTCCCAACGTGGGGATGTTGTGGGGTTTTCTGCCCCGCAGATTCCCCACGTCGGGATATTGTGGGGTTTTCTCTCCCATGCTGGAATTACTGCCCCGCAGATTCCCAACGTGGGGATGTTGTGGGGTTTTCTGCCCCGCAGATTCCCCACGTGGGGATATTGCGGGGTTTTCTCTCCCATATTGGAATCACTGCCCCGCAGATTCCCCACCTGGGGATATTGTGGGGTTTTCTCTCCCATGCTGGAATTACTACCCCGCAGATTCCCCACGTGGGGATATTGTGGGGTTTTCTGCCCCGCAGATTCCCCACTTGGGGATATTGTGAGGTTTTCTGTACATTGCTGGAATTACTGCCCCACAGATTCCCCACGTGGGGATGTTGTGGGCTTTTCTGCCCCGCAGATTCCCCACGTGGGGATATTGTGGGGGTTTCTGTACCATGCTTGACTTACTGCAGAAATATTTTGTGTCTATCCCATACCAGCTTTAAATATAGTTCCCCGCATCATCCCCACATGTAGGGAACACGTGGGGCTGAGGTTGGGATAGTGTGGGGATTTAATTCAGCTAAGCAGCATTAAGAAACTCCTTTTCCACGACTAAGTCCAATGTGGGGATTTTACCAAATCCCTACACATTCCCCACATTGGCTGTCCTACACATTCCCCACATGATCCCCACACAGCTTGCCCGACATAAACCCCACAAATTCCCCAGCTTATTGGTTTGTAAGGGTTATTGGTTTGTAAGGGTTATAGAAACACTCATAATTTGTCATATAAAGGCCGCCTGAAATTTACAAATGTGCTCCATAATACCTAAGGGAGACAAATAACATAATTCTCTCGGCCAAGTTTCAGTATTGATGTCAGTATCGACAATTGTTATAGCTTATTTAAAACCTCGTGAACCTTTTAATGGAAACATGTCATGTTTCATAACTAAAAAAATCAGAGAAATCTATTTTGAAAATCCTTGGCAGTCACACTCCAGTTTGACTGTAGTATGACTGCCGAGAGAAATTTTGCAAATAGAGACTTTGCAAATATACGTTGGGAAGGGAGATTACTGACATAGAGTTAAGAATTCTCAAACAGTACATATAGCCAAAGGCTAATAGAAATTTTCCTCTTTTATTTCGCATGCGTGGACGTTTGGAATATCGACTGCAATTCCAGAAATACAATTTCGTCACGCTCCTTCATTATGCACATGTGGATAAATACGTGTGAACTCATTTTCGCATTTACCTTTAGCACCGTTAGGCAGAACGCCAGAGTGGTCAATGATCGCGAACGGTACTGGCATTGTTATAGTAGAAAATATTCTTCCCATAAGATATATAGGTTGAATGATTGGCGCGGCGTTGCTTTTATCTGTGTTTGCGCACTGATGAGAATTGTTGAACTTCATTCAAGCACGTACAACTTACCTAAGTATTCGTGCTAGTTTTATTCTAGAGCACATGCCCGATATATCTGCTTGTTCTGTGTAAAGCGTTCGTTTGCAGAACAACACCTATCAGCCATTGCAAGAATTTCCCTCAAGTTCATCCCCGTTGATAAAGTAATTGTAGAACGAATTTTGCCCCTAATCAGCTTTTCCAGGTGGCATCCCGGCGCTCTAAGCATTTGTATATGAACATACGTGTTATATGTACGTGGATATGTTATGTTGTTGAGCCTCCAATCGACCAAGATATCTTATTCATTATTAATTATTGGTACCAAAATCCAAAAAATCCATCTAAATTCAACGTTGTTTCCTTCAGGAGAGCAGCAATCCAGATTTTTTTTATAGAATGCTTGCAATATATTACACATTAACAAAGCCACTTGTTTTTTGAAACATCAACAATAAAACCATGTCGGAAAAAATAACACCGTATCCATATCCTCCGTTGGTTCCATTTAATGGGGTGTCATTAGTTAGTGGCCAAACCCAGGTGGCTTGAAACAGTACAACCGCACATTTACTTTGAAATGAATGGAAAAGAACACCATATTTTAACACCCCGCCCTTTTAACCCTATCTGGCCTGGGCTTTTTGGGACCTGTCCAGGCCTTCGGGGGAGGGGGGCGAGGGCGATGCTCCCCTCCAAATTATTTTTCTTACCCCTTGAGCTAGGGAGCTGATACTTACCACAATATACCCTTGGGTCAAGCTCCACCAGAAAATGTTAAAAAAAATTCAAGATGGCCGCATTGATGATGTCACAGTGACGTCATTTTCAAAAACGGCATTTTTTGGTCGATTTTTCGGTCGGATTTTCCGAATTTATTATTTATGCAATTTTCCGCAAAAACTGCATGATAAATTAGTAAATATTAATGTGATGTCAAATAAAATTGTTTTTGCCCACTTTTCAACGCGGAAAAGCAGAAATTTTGAAGAAATATGACAAAAACATCACTTTTCTGGTACCCCACGTGGCCGTCATCTTGAATTTTTCCATGACCTTCTGCTCGGATGATTATGTAAACAAGCTCAAAATGACCCCAATATGATAAACTATAAAGTTAAGGAGTTTCAGCTCTTCATCTTTTGTCGTTCCGGAGGTAGCGCAGAAAGTTTGGTAGGGGGGCCATTTCTCCCCAGGGCAGGTACGATTAATAGAACCGTTAATATGTGACATACATGTATTATTGCCAAAGACGGGGATTTTCCCTTTTCGACAATCCCCCCCCCCCTCCCTCCCCCGCCCCGAAACCTTTTGAGATTTGAACAAAAAGTTGATATCTGTATCATTTAAACGGGTGAAGTCTCGCTATTTTGATATTTTTTTTTAAGTAATTTTTGTCCGAAGCAGATGTCGGCTGGACAGAATACATGTATCCGATGTCAGTGGGTTTTAAATTCCCTATTTCACTCCCCTACATGTATCTACCCTACATTCTGGAATTTCGATCTAACAATATGTTAAGAACATTTTGGTGATACCCGGTAGAACCTCACAGTCTGTACATGCCAAATTGATTTAACCGATCCCATATGGGCGTTAAGTACCCTTTTTTAAAATCACTCTCCTTACCCTCATGGACATCGTGACAAATTCCACTGCATTTTATTTATAAATATATTTCGACCTCCCCCCCCCCCAAATCGGCATAGAGTGCCCTCTCATGACATTTCCGCCAAAACTGTGGATATACGGTCCCCAAAATGAATAACGGTGGTGATTAAAATTGTTAGAAGACAACACGCCAATAAAATGATAATACTTTAACTAGATTTCTAAAAGCCTAAATAATTCTAAATGTTGTTCAGTAGTCTGTGTACTAAATATGAATAAGGCGCAAATATGCATACATACTGTATTGCAAATCCTGAAGGGCTTGGGGGAGAGGTGCCAAACATAACACTTTCGCGGACTAATAGAATTATTTGCATTCGCCTGTACTTGACAACTGCTTAGTATGTCATACTGAGAGAGAACTGTCACTTTGTGACACCCCTAACCTATATGCATGAGCTCAGATGCACAGAATCACGAGTAAATTCAAGATTGCGGATATGATATGGTGTGACAGAAAAGCAATGTTTTCGCGTCTGTCTTCCATTTTATCGAGGTTCTGTGTAGAAATGATCAAAACTATCTTATTTCACACCAGATAAGTTTTCTTTTATTCATCACATGACATTGTCTTGAAAACTGCATTAATAAAGCAACCAGACAACTATGCGAATAGTGCATTTTCGGAAAATGATATGTTCACCAATTACCAATATACGAGTTGTCAGAGCATTTCCATCATATCATCAAAGTTGCCACATGAACAGATACAATAAAAGCGTATCTGAGATACAACACATATCACGAATCGTTAGATTCTTGGTATGTGCTTTAGAATAGGTTAACTGGAAGACTATACTGTGAAGTCATGTGGCTCTCTCAGTATGTCGGCACCTCTTCCCACTTCCCTTATATGTGTTGTAATGTGACCATTTTGGATTGAGATCTACATTTCCCTTTAAGCTTGATCCGATGTTTAATCGGAACTCCGATTATTGCAGATATGAAAAAAAAGTTTGTCAAGTTATCTTTATTTCGCAGTTCTGACATCGTCAGTTCTATACCAGATTTGAACCGAATAAGAAAACTACTCTCACACTAAAATGTAGCAAGCAATTTGAATCACAAAACTGTGCGACATGAGGCATAACTGACATTGCTAAATGTTCGCATCCCTGAATAGCGAAATGAAATGATTCCTAACACGGCAGTCTTTGAGGAAAACTTGAAATCGTCTCCATAATAAACAATGTTCGCATGATCTTTGATCTTATGCTACAGATATAGTATTTGCTGTCATTAGAATACCTTTTGGATGGTACATAGTATCTTTATATACGCACAGTATTGTACAAGAATGTGGAAATGCATCGAAAGGTGCAAAGGTGTGAAACAGGTATGAAACTGCAAAAAATACCCCAAGGCTGTAATTATAAATTTGATCGCCTGTTTGAGTCATGCCATGGCAAAAATGTGTTTTAGTCTCCCATGGAATGTAACGGCCAGAATGTAATTGTGGTATTATGGAGGTATTTAAGCTAAACAATACTTGGATTTCATCCGAAAAAAAAAACAGCTTCAGCATTGGGTAACACTGCCAGACGATCCCACATTTAGTGGCCAGTCGTATTCCTAATATAGAAATTTTCAAGGATATGGGAAGTGTTAATCTTATACTTGCTGACCCACGTTAATCGAATACTTACTGATCTAGCTCAGGTGCATTCTCATGACATCAGATTGTATACCCCTACTGTCAGATATATCGACAGTTTAGGAGGATACACACTCTGACAGTGGGAGAATGGATCCGGTGTGGAGGTTCAGAATGTCCGGTGGCTAAGACTGTCTGACTTCTATCATTTAAGTGAGCTAGAACATTTTTCTCCGCCTAAAAGTTGTAAGTGTCCCCTCTTAGTTTCAATCGAAAAGGGACACTCTCAGCCAGGACGTCCGAGGTCTCCACACCGGCGACTACACCATACGAGCCGTCCTAGCCATGCCGTGCGTATGTGTATACCCAGTCGGCCATATAATAGCATTAGCACCCATTTAAAAGGATAAATCAATCAAAGTATACATAAAACTAAGAGAAACGGTCAACAGTTTTCAATGATGCCAGCAAGATACATGTATCATGATGTTCCAAAAATATCAAATCTATATCGCTGACTAGTATTCTTAATCCATATGTTTTTCCCTGTAAAGTCGTCACGCTTTGATTGAGACTGTTCAAGTGAACGCTATGAGGATCTTGAAATACATAGGTTAATAAGGCCCTCAGTCCAGTGTTAAGCGTAATTAGACACAAGTTACAAAAAGTACCGGCATAAATCTTGCACTCTATGCTTGCATTTTGCTATCAACATGCGAATGTTTCGCCAAATTTGAGAAATTTCGAGTGGAGGCGCTTGATGATATAACCCTGTTTTATAAGTTTCTGCAATACTGCTTAATGACGTTGATTAAAATCATCACTTTAACAGAGGATCTAGCAAGTGCTACTAGGCGAGATATGCACACGCCACACACGGGTCCCTCTGTTATATTAATGTCCAGATAGGGATAATTTACGATGTCGAAAGTGTATTCATCTCTTTTGTCGTAACTTTTCATCGGAGGGTCAGCATGAAATAACTATGCTATTCAGACAACGACGCATTCATATTCTACCGGAACATCGAACACGTTTGCCTCAAATACAAGCCTTGCTACAACGAGTACAAAAGGTGTATGTCGAAAGTACACATTTCTGTATTGCATTTTGATACACTAGTAGTACTGCTGGAGCAAGGGGAATGAAAATATATTTACCCATACCAATTAATGTATAGTTATGCAAACCTGTACATATTGTTAGAGTAACCCCCTTCTTTGCCTATTATCTGATCCATTCCGGACGATTTAATTATTGAGCACTTGAATCCCACGAACATTTCCGTCGGGCCGTCGCTTAAAGCTGATGCTCACAACACAACCTATTTCAATCTGGCCAGCTTCGCAGCTCATTTATCTAAATCCGCTCGAGGTAATGTTTTTGATCGTGTTATAAATTTATAAAAGATATGCAGATGAACATCAACAACAAAAGCTAGAATGAGATGTAGCTATGACAATGCGAATATAATAATCACCCCCTGTTGGATGCATCTCTGTGCCATACATTTAGAATATTAACTCTACCAGGTCTGGGTCATTTGAGGCCTGTCCGTGCCTATGTGGGGCATTGGGTGGAGGGCTGAAGCTCTACAAGAATTTTCTTTCCACAGTTTCGCTCAGAAACTAATTAATATGACAGAGAATAATTAGCTTTGGCAAAATAAATGACTTTCATATTCTTGTTGGCAAGAAATATGCCAAGAAATGGGATGAAATTACCGGACACAAGACTTTCTATGAAACCTCGTGACCCTTGAGTTGTTTTCTTTGTGATTTGAATCTACATGTAGGATTATATGAATAGTCTTAAAATCAACTAAACTGAACTAAATAAAACTAAACTATACCGAACTTATTTCTAAAAAGTCAGAAAGTATCAGCTCTCTTGCTCACATCGTTCTCAGGCTAGGGCGACATGATTGGTAGTTGGGCCATCGTGTCCCCAGGCCAGATTGGATAAACCGGTTCCGGTATTCCGGCTTATTGACAGATGACGTCATTTTATGATTCCAACATCGTTGCACCACTACTAAAACTACACAAAATGTAGAGTTAGAGCTAAACTGAATATTGCTCTGCTAAACCGGTTTCGTCCATTTTATGGACTTTTCAATAGCAATAATAAATTTATTCATATGTAAGGCTATATATACATATAGTTGCCTTGTAGTTGAACATGTTAAAACGCATTTTTATATACTAATCGGACATTGGAGACATACATACTTACAATATAATGCAGTAGACAAAAGGTAAAACAGTTTGATATAATCCGACAATGATATATACATGTAGAACAAAACAAAACATTAGAAGACATGTCCGTTGAGGCAGTATTGCCTGACAAGTCCAGACTTGATAAATACATGATTAATTTTTACAGACTGTCTGACATCTCCTTCTTCAGTCGATGCATGCATAAAAGAAATAATTAATTGTTTCAATTCTACAGTTCATATATCAATAAAGGTATTATTAGCAGTTTAATTCACATTTGAACTTCCGAATGAAGTACTGTTCCTTTGTCTGTCGCCTGACTGTATCATCGAATTTCACTTTATAAAACGGAAAAATACTAAATATCGTTTCAAATTCACTAGCACATTCTGCAATATGTTTGCTAACCTTAAGCTGCCGTAATGAAGGTGTGTTCGATGGACTCTTACTCTATTTCTGAGCACATCCCCCGTTTCGCCAATGTATGTTTTGTCACATCCATTGCATGCAATAACATACAGTAAATTTTGTGAATTGCAGCTCATACTGCTATTAACCTTGAAATTTGTATTCGTATGGCGAAACAGAAAAGTAGACCCAACAATAATGTTTGTACAGCATTTGCATGTCGGTTTTCCACATTTAGATACTGAGAACGTTTTATTATTTGGTGTGATTATTTGGCAGGTCAGAAGTTTTTTAAGATTGGGTGCCTGTCGTTTTCCGTTTATAATTTAAACCCCATTAAAAGCTTTTCGGAGTCCTTCGGTTGATTCATGTAGGTTAAGATTATCCTTAATAACAGGGAAAAAATTGGCATTATTTGGATTGAAAGTATTGATGAAAGTGATTAAATTTTGATTTGGTCTGTCTACTGTAGATTTTCTCAAATCCTGTTTATCAATAGACAGTGCTTTGTCTATGCCTTTGTTTACAACACCCTCCGGGTAATTTCTCGCTCTCAAGAACAGTTTGAGTTCATGCATACGTTCAATGCGTAAGTCACTCTCGGTAACAATAGTGCATATTCTCCTCGCAAGTGTGAAGGGTACCTGGTTCTTTGTTTGACGAGGATGGCATGAGATATAAGACAAATACTGATTTGTGTCGGTCGCTTTGTAGAAGATAACGGGTATAATTGTCTTGCCTTCTCTTTTTAACAAAATATCAAGGAATGAGATTTGATCAGCACTAGTTTCTCTAGTAAATTTTATAGTTGGATCCAACTGATTCAAAAGGTCATGAAATGTATTAAAGTCACCAAAACGGTTATTCCAAATGATGAAGCAGTCATCCAAGAAACGTTTGAAAGATGATTCAATTTTTTTCTTTTGCGTCAGTGCCGAAATGATTTTCCAGTTGGTCAGATATTTTAGTTTCTAAATATCCTAATACCAAAGTTGTGTATGTGGGTGCAAACTTTGTGCCCATTGATGTACCTAGGAGCTGGCGGTAATGTTTGTCACCAAATTCAAATGTGTTGTTTTTCCAATATAAGTTTGATAGCAGATAAAATGAATTCTTTCGTGAAACGGTCATCATTTTGGTTTGGATAATGGTCTAACCAATAGCTGATAGCTTCCAAACCTAAATCATGGGAAATGTTTCCATACAAGTTGGTCACATCAAACGTGCAGAACAGTTCATCCTCTGAAATTTCGGTTGGTATTTTGTTAAAAAAATCGATGGCATCTCGAACATATGATGGAACAAAATGAACGTAAGGTTTGAGCAGGATATCAATTATCTCACTTAATTTGCTTGTAGGACAGACTGGATCAGCAATAATCGGTCTGAATGTAAGATCCTCTGGTCTCAGTTCCGTTACATATTCAGAATTGTGCTCCTTAACAGCATTGATAACCATATTTGATTTATGTATTTTTGGTAAGCCATACAGCTGACTAGTTTTTGACTCAAATTTTGTCAAAAATGCCTTCTCTTGTGCAGTAATATTAACGCCATGCTGTGCTATTAAATGGTCAATTTTTGTTTTAGTTGTTTTGTGGGCATTGTTGGATAAACTCTCATAACAACGTACCTCGTTTACTATTTCCTCCCCTGTTGTTTGCACTAGTTTTACGTCCATTGTTGTTATTGGTCGTGTTGTACCTTCTTAAATTGCTCGAATTGTTATTTCTCTCTGTGACGTTGCCGGTCGTGTTGTTTCGTGTCATATTTTGGTTACGTCCATTGTTAGCCCTACGAGATCCCGATGAAACAATGATGATCCTTTTTGTTGAATATATATATATTACTTGCTCTCTGAAGAAGCTGAAGTAAAACAGCAGAAATTCGCATCAGAGCTATGTGACCGTGTTGGCAGTTAATCCTTTTTCATTTATATTTCTTCTCGTTTGACTCTTTTACCTTTTTACTATATATATATATATATATATATATCCAGTGACAGGAATGTCGCACAGTCGTCTGCCGGTCAAATTATCAGTTAACTTAGGTCAGCATTTATATATGCTAGTATCAGGCCTCGGAGTCCTCAACACGATTCTGTGCAAGGATGACGAATTATTAAGAATATATTTTCATATATTTCTTCCTCGTTTACCGAGTATCTGAATTCATCAAGTATGATGTTATTACCAGAGTCAGTGATCCTCCCCCCTTCCCCTTCCCTCCCCCCTTCTACCATAATCTAAATCTGGAAGTCCATGTAACTAAAACTCCGCTGGTGAAATGATATTGATTATTGTTATTGATATTCATTATTATTATTCATAATTTAGGAATAGTCAATTCAATTAATTCCGGCATTTTTCATCCTCAAATTAGATGGTGTAGTGTCTGCAACACCTTACGACGTGATTAACTAACTTATCTAAATATATATATTGCACATTCCAGTTCTTCTTTTCAACTTTTTGTTCTCGCAATGCCAGTGTATCTGCATCACGAAATATACAGCAGAAGAGTCGTCCATATTTTTGTCCAAACTGTTAAACAGTATCCACTTAGACACTGGCAAGCGGAATACCTCGGCCTACAGACGAAAGTTCATCAGTGTCTGGGATGAGAGGCCCATGTGCACAAGCGATTTGTTACCTTGGAGCTATCATCATAGGTGTGATACCTGTGGTTTTGGCTCTTATCATATTCGACAAGAATTTAAATGGATTTTACGATGTTAATCAGAACGATCAAGAGTCATTTTGAATGATTATCATTCTTATTGCAACCATCAACGTCTCACGACAATTGCTCTCTGTTTTATTACCGTGCCATCCTGTATTGGAAAAACAAATCAAACCAGTTACTTTCAAAGATGTCATTTCCATGGCATCTTATTGTTGCGATGTCTCGGTTTTAAAGATATCTCGTCATTTCCAGAGCCAGCGATTAGCCACAGACAAAAAATAACCTAAATTTAAATAGATTGCACTTACAGGGCATATAATATTAACGAGTTCAAAGTTGTATCTCAGTCACCATGGCATTGAAGAACAAAATTCTGAATCAAAACCCTAATAACAGTTCGTTGTGTATACAACATATAACCAATCCGATTTAATATTTTCAGTCAATGATTCTCTCTATTGTGACGATTTAGAGCATCGTCTGTTTCTGAAATTGGATGATCCATTTATTTGTTATTCAAGTGTAAGTAAAATGGCTAGCGGCAAGTGAAAAATGAGCCCTTTCAAATTATATTAAATCGAAGTGACGCAGATCAGCATCTTGATTTTCTAAAATTAAATATTATTCCCTTTTCTCCATATTTACCGATAATGTCATAACAGTCATCTGTATGGCCTCGCGTTGGGGACCGAATTTAACGGTCAACTTAAGTGAGACCGGGATTACGAGTAATTGAATAGATATATCTTCCTCATTATCGAACCAGTGCCTCAATATTTATCAATATATGCATTTGTATTAGTATCACCATGTTTTTCTTTGTATCCCAGCCGCGTTAATGTCAGAAACCATAAAGCTTTCTTTGGTTCTACTACATACAAGGGATATCATTCATGGGATGTTTCTTTGTCTATCGAATTGCTTGAATTTCTCATTAAAAGTATTTATGTTACATTTGGGTACACAACATATAAACAGCATATAGATATTCCAATGGATACTAACTGTGCACTCCTTTGGGCTGTCCTATATTTGTTCTGTTATGAAAACGACTATATGCAGGCGTTTTCAAAAACCGGACATTTCAAAACCCGTTTCTTCTCGTTCACCAAACCATGTATACGCGGTTTTCATAGAACCCTTACAAACCAATAAGCTGGGGAATTTGTGGGGTTTATGTCGGGCAAGCTATGTAGGGATCATGTGGGGAATGTGTAGGACAGCCAATGTGGGGAATGTGTAGGGATTTGGTAAAATCCCCACATTGGACTTAGTCATGGAAAAGGAGTTTCTTAATGCTGCTTAGCTGAATTAAATCCCCGCACTATCCCAACCTCAGCCCCACGTGTTCCCTACATGTGGGGATGATGCGGGGAACTATATTTAAAGCTGGTATGGAATCGATCCACAATATTCCTGCAGTAAGTCCAGCATGGTACAGAAAACCCCACAATATCCCCACGTGGGGAATCTGCGGGGTAGAAATGCCCACAACATCCTCATGTGGGAAATCTGCGGGGCAGTAATTCCAGCATGGAAAGAGAACCCCACAATATCCCCAAGTAGGGAATCTGCGGGGCAGAAAACCCAATAATATCCCCACGTGGGGAATCTGCGGGGTAGAAAACCCCACAATATCCCCACGTGCGGAATCTGCGGGGCGGTACTTCCAGCATGGGACAGAAAACCCTACAACATCCCCACGGGGGGAATCCGCGGGGCAGAAAACCCAATAATATCCCCACGTGGGGAATCTGCGGGGTAGAAAACCCCACAATATCCCCATGTGGGGAATCTGTGGGGCGGTACTTTCAGCATGGGACAGAAAACCCTACAACATCCCCACGTGGGGAATCTGCGGGGCAAAAAAACCAATAATATCCCCACATGGGGAATCTGCGGGGTAGAAAACCCCACAATATCCCCACGTGGAGAATCTGCGGGGCAGTAATTCCAGCATGGGACAGAAACCCCACAATATACCCACATGGGGAATCTGCGTGGCAGTACTTCCAGCATGGGACAGAATACCCTACAACATCCCCACGTGGGGAATCTGCAGGGCAGTACTTCCATCATGGAGCAGAAAACCCCACAACATCCCCACGTGGGGAATCTGCGGGGCAGTAATTCCAATATGAGGTAGAAAACCCCCCCAAGGAGGTATGGCAAACATCCACACAGTAACCCCACAATATCCCCACATGTGGGGATGGTGTGGGGTTGTCGCCCCCGAATGTACCAACAAAGGGTTTTTTTCAGGGTAGTTATTTGGGAGTGGGGAATGAATTAGGCAGCGCACTTTGCAGTATCCCCACAAATGGGGAAATTACGGGGCAGGGTGCACAAAACACCATCTGTATGGAATACCTGGCATGTGGGGGAGGGGGCATCTTCTATTTGAAAGGGCATGTCATCTGTACAGACTGTCTATTATGTCCGGATTTCTCTTGCAATATCATCCATCCCTAAAAATAACCACCAGCAGAAGCAAAATCCACATATGTATTTCACCTTTTATTCTTTAACAGCATAAAATATACATTGTACCATGTCTTAAAACATCCGAGCACAAAATAGGAAGCACATTGAAAGTCTGTTTCAAGTAGAATGGTTTTTCATTCCCCAAAGGTTTAAAAATATCTGTCTTAGTCTTTTCCCACCTGTTGTGGGATGGCCTTTAGCATTCCTTAGCAGACTGTCGTCATCGTCAGAGGATGACAAATCCACGGCAGATGAGTTAGGCTGAAGAAGAGTCCACCAGTTCTTCTGAGATCATGCTTCTTCATTGGTGTTTTCTGGCGTACTCTACCTGACCTTGCTGCATCATGGCATTTCTGAGTGATGCCTCTCCTTACTTCGGACCACAGTGTGCCCTTGAACTGGTTGCAAACATAAGCTGGAAGTCAAATCATGAAAAACGATTAGTATATTCTGAATGCACGAGCTATTATAATAGACGATGAGGCAGGCGTTGACACTTGAGCTGCCGCTCTCGTTTGAAGCAAATATCATAGAATTACACAAATAGGAGCTCCCCTTTGACCCTGGAGTTGCGTTTTGACGGATGTCTCTAACCCCACTGATTCTCCCTATCCCAAGCCACATCTGTGCGACCCGTTGTGCCCTTTCTATACTACTCATCGCGCACTACTCATCGTGCATGCCAGTCGACCCATTCTACAGTAGGGTGCAAGCCTGGCAGTCTCTCGACCCACCCTATCCCGCGCCACACCTAATCGACCCGCCTGCCCTTTATATACTACTCATCGCGCATGCGCAGTCGATCCATTCTACTGTAAGGTGCAAGCTTGGCCAATGGAATCTCAGGTAGTGAAAATCACAGGTCTCTCGCTCCACCTCATCCCGCAGCACACCCATTCGACCCACGTGCCCTTTCTATACTACTCATCGCGCACTACTCATCGCGCATGCGCAACCGTTCCATTCTACTGTAGGGTGCAAGCCTGGCCCATGGAATCTCAGGTAGTGAAAACCCCAGGTCTCTCGACCCACCCTATCCTGCGCCACACCTAATCGACCCGCCTGCCCTTTCTATACTACTCATCGCGCATGCGCAGTCGATCCATTCTACTGTAGGGTGCAAGCTAGGCCCATGGAATCTCAGGTAGTGAAAATCACAGGTCTCTCGCTCCACCTCATCCCGCAGCACACCCATTCGACCCACGTGCCCTTTCTATACTACTCATCGCGCACTACTCATCGCGCATGCGCAACCGTTCCATTCTACTGTAGGGTGCAAGCCTGGCCCATGGAATCTCAGGTAGTGAAAACCCCAGGTCTCTCGACCCACCCTATCCTGCGCCACACCTAATCGACCCGCCTGCCCTTTCTATACTACTCATCGCGCATGCGCAGTCGATCCATTCTACTGTAGGGTGCAAGCTAGGCCCATGGAATCTCAGGTAGTGAAAATCACAGGTCTCTCGCTCCACCTCATCCCGCGACCCGCGTGCCCTTTCTATACTTCTCATCGCGCACTACTCATCGCGCATGCGCAACCGATCCATTCTACTGTAGGGTGCAAGCCTGGCCCATGGAATCTCAGGTAGTGAAAACCCCAGGTCTCTCGACCCACCCTATCCCGCGACACACCTAATCGACCCGTTGTGCCCTTTCTATACTACTCATCGCGCACTACTCATCGTGCATGCCAATCGACCCATTCTACAGTAGGGTGCAAGCCTGGCAGTCTCTCGACCCACCCTATCCCACGCCACACCTAATCGACCCGCCTGCCCTTTCTATACTACTCGTCGCGCATGCGCAGTAGACCCATTCTACTGTAGGGTGCAAGCTTGGCCCATGGAATCTCAGGTTGTGAAAATCACAGGTCTCTCGCTCTACCCCATCCCGCGCCACACCCATTCGACTCGCGTGCCCTTTCTATACTACTCGTTGCGCACTACTCATCGCGCATGCGCAACCGATCCATTCTACTGTAGGGTGCAAGCCTGGCCCATGGAATCTCAGGTAGTGAAAACCCCAGGTCTCTCGACCCACCCTATCCCACGCCACATCTATTTGACCCACCTGCCCTTTCTATACTACTCATCGCGCATGCGCAGTCGATCCATTCTACTGTAGGGTGCAAGCCTGGCCCATGGAATCTCAGGTAGTGAAAATCCCAGGTCTCTCGCTCCACCCTACGCCACACCTATTTGACCCGCGTGCCCTCTCTATACTACTCATCGCGCATGCGCAGTCGATCCATTCTACTGTAGGGTGCAAGCCTGGCCCATGGAATTTGAGGTAGTGAAAACCCCAGGACTCTCGCCCCACTCACACCTATGCGACCTGCTGTGCAGTGAGTAAGGAGTAGGAGGAGGCAGACACATGGCAGAGGAGTAGTAGGACACGCCACCGATTAAATAAGAAACAAACATGGTTGAGCATACAGAAAACGTAGACTCAGCTCAAGAACATTTGTGCACATCTACACATGTTAGCGACCATATGTACCAAATTTCAAAAGAATCCATAGAAAAGTCTGAGACGAGTTGCATTCACGACGACAGTATGTGGAAAATAAAAGATTTCAGACCAAAATCAAGGAAGTAACTCAATAAACTGTTGAATCATCATGTGCACCTAATTTCAAAAGAATGCAATGAAACCCCTAGGACGAGTTCCGATGACGAGGTGCCAAATAAAAGTATTCCAGACTAAAATCAAGGGTGGATAACTCAAGAAAGCACTGAATTGGTTCGAAAGTTTACACACATCTACACATCATACAGATCATGTGTACCAAATTTCAGAAGAATCCATTGAAAACTCTGAGACGAGTTGCGATGATGACGACAGTAGGTGCCAAAAACAAGGATTTCAGACCAAAATCAAGGGGAGTAACTCAAGAAAACGTCGAATCGGGCCGAAACAAGTTTGTGCACATCTACACATGGTACCGATCATGTGTACCAAATTTCAGAAGAATCCATTGAAAACTCTGGGGCGAGTTGCGTTGAAGACAGTAGGTGCCAAATACAAGGATTTCAGACAAAAATCAAGGGGAGTAACTCAAGAAAACGTCGAATCGGGCCGAAAAAAGTTAGTTCACATATACACATGGTACCGATCAGGTGTACCAAATTTCAGAAGAATCCACTGAAAACTCTAGGACAAGTTGCATTGACGAGAGATAGTTAAGCGGATGGATGACGCCATACCATAATACGTCCCGTCAAATTTGATGGGCGTATAAAAAGTGTTATAAAACATTTCATCAGAAGGCAACATGGATCTGTTACTGGGAACATATTTGAAACAACTTTGAAAATCTTAACCCCTAAAGTACAGTAAGTCAAGGGGCTGACCCTGAAACATGCCCGGTAAATAACAACAACAAAATTTTGGGGACATCACTTTAGACCTTTTTTTTTCAAAATAAGCTACAAATAACTGGTTTGGCACCCCTTTCCAAACGACTGGTGGGACATACCACCTCTTAGAAATGAACAGGATATCACAGTTTTTTCTCAGACATGCAGTGATTATAAGATTTCCTCACCTCGAGGTGTAACTTCCTTTCCTTGTATTCCTTTCCTTCACATGAGGTCCACAAGCCAATCTAATCCATTATCCTGTTCCAATGCACACACAATGAGTGGGGTCCAGTATTTGCCTGTTCCTATAGTTCACTGAAATACAATCACAATATTTATATTAGCTAAAACTCAATCAGGGCAGTATACATTCTGTAGCAAATTATTGTTACTGCATGAACTGGTTAAGGATACTACCAAAATAAAGTACTCTCGCTGAACAAGATAAGACAATAATTAATAAGCTGTTCCATCAACTTTTAATGAGCCGCACAACTTGGATGAAAATTCAACGCTACCTGGTCTGGTGCTAATTTTATTTAATGAATTGATTATGTATGTCAAAAAGTTCTTAAATTTTAGTACAGTGTATTTTGTGAACTAACTGTCCTCTGATAATTACCATGATTACTGGAGGATACATTTTATTTCTTTAAATTTTTATTCATAGCAATTTATCTGTATTTCCTAAAGTTAATCTTATGAAAGTCGGTTACGGGTGGGAACAGCTCGCTGTGGAGCTGGTTGTCTGAGACAGCAATATCGCAGAGTTACCTATAATCGTCCTTGAATTATATTAATCGACAAATTAAACATATTTAACTTCATGTACAGTGCAAATTTATCTCAGTTATAACAGACCTGTTTGTATCTATATAATCAATAAAATTGGATTAAATTCAGCCCTAGTACAGCGATAGGACGAATAACATAAACATGTGCAACTTAATTAGTTTACAATTGTTTTGTGGCTAGGTAGAATAATGTCAAAACTTTACTAGTTCATATCAGTATACATCATGTATCAAATAATCTTTTTATGTTCATTCAACTACCTATTGTTGGATTATCTCCCATGTATGATCACTGTGGGCATTTTATGCAATACATTGCACTGGACATGCAATCTTAATAAATTAATATCCTATCAACGCTCTCCAATCGTATACATGTCGCTATATAGGATCTTACATATTTCAATTGAATTTGGTGTTCTGAGCACCCATACCATGAATATTTAATAGCATTATGACATCATGGTCGAAACTGGACTCATCCATTTGCAGTCGGGGAGAGGAGATAGGTTAACTGTGGATCATTTACCCCATGTTTACACTGAAGATCAGTCCATACCCCGTATCATGGCACCACAATGTCGGGACCGTGGCAACATAAAAAGACACCCTGCCAGCGAGCCGGCTAATTCGGCTGAGCCAACCAAAACTTCTTTGTCATCAATGTTCCCTTCAAGGAACTATGAAGCGTTCTCGGGATTGGTTAACATGCGAGTTACTGCAAGCCTGTTAGATCCTACAAGCCACAGTATCTAAATGGGGAGCAGATAGGATTTAATTTTAATTAGATTGACTGGACATGTAGGATAACAGTCCCTGATAGAGAAAAGTGTTTGGAAGCTTTGCATATAACTCTTGAAACTTACACAGGTTGATCAGGTTGGGGAAAATACCTTGATCGAGGTATAGACCTATACCTCCAATGGGGTATAGGGTTATGTCAACTTCAGGTTTTATATATTTATGGTTAATGTGGACATCCACACATACCACAGACTGCATGAAACTTTCAACAACATCTATGGCTTCATTGTTCTGTGTTTTTCACATCAATTTATTGCATCATTTTATGCGACTTATCATTTAAATTAGCCGCTTCAATTCAAAAGTGAAAGATGGCTTCAAATGACATATTTGGTGAAATTTATTCTGTAAATGAAAATGGCATGTGATGGCATACTTCGATGTGCGAAAGGTCATGCGCAAATTGCAGGATTTGAGAGCCAATGCCTAGTTAATAAGTCAAGATTAATTGACAGACCCATAATCTAATCTTCTAGCATGTGCACATAAAAAACAGACCTCTGCTATGGGTATTCCGACCCTGCCATGTATGTGCATGCCAGGAAATTGTGCATTTAATCTAATTTACTCATCAGCCAATGCATCTACATTTATGCAACTTTGGGATGGAATTATCTCAAAGCATACTATTTAGTTACATAATAAATTTCCCTGAATATGTCATTTGAAGCCATGTTTCATTTTTTGGTTAAGTGGTTAATTCGAATGATTAGTCGCATAAACAGAGAAATAAGTTGCTTTGAAAATCATGGAACAATGAAGCCAAATATGTTGTCGTAAGATCCATGCAGTCCAGGGTATGTGTGGATGTCCACATTTTGCATGAATATTAAAAAAACTGAAGTTGACATTATAAGTTATCCTGTCCCTGCGAGTTTGATACTGAATTTTATCCTGTTTCCTGGCGAAAATGCCACACGACCGCGAAGCGGGAGTGTGGCATTCGCCAGGAAACAGGATAAAATTCAGTATCAAACGAGCAGAGACAGGATAACGTATTTATTTCTACGAGCAGCCTTTTCAACTCGGGGAAGTTGCGAGGTAAAGTGGGTCCAAAACTTGCTAATCAAATATGACAAAAGTGATAATGAAAACGGCTGGAGACGCGTCAAATGTTTTGAAATATTCGGGATCAGCATTGTAGATTTGGTCATATTTCATAGAAATATGACAAGATATCATGACTTCTGCTCGAAATGATAAGTCAAAAGACCGTACAGCGCTGGAGTCTGATCGCCAACTCTTCGGCTGATCGGCCGAGCTGGAGTGGGGTCGAGTCGGCGAAAAAGCCGGCACAGTTTTCGAACAAAAAAACGTCTGAAAATGGTCAATCTTGAATTAAACGACGTATTCTAAGAATGTTTTCTACCTGCTAACAGTATTTTGATGCATGTAACCTAAAATTGTAGACGTCAAATAAGAACTAGAACTCGTGGACTTCGAAAACCCCATCCTATTTTGTGATTGGTATGTAATAGATCTGGGCTTTGTTCCTCATACTTATATGCCAAAATAATACCCTGTCATCATTGGACATGCTCTCGGAGTGGCAGACTAAATGGTCTGGTTTGTATTTCAGTCACCCTTGAAGTGTCTGCAACAATGCTGATTGCTTGATTTATAGGTACTGTATCAATAGTTGATACCCATTTACCCAGAGTTTGTTCGAGTCACTCTCCTGGTCGTTCCTGCCATCTTGGTCGAAGTGGTCTTGGGTTTGTCATCGCAAAAGTGACAGCTCTACTAGGCTGTTCCATTAAGTCATCATAACCCGCGAATTTGGAGAGGAATGACACGGCGCTTAGGATAATAGATTTGCATAGAATTTCCCGTCAAATATATAGAACATGGTAGAATACAGATTGGTGACACTTGTAAAATCAGATGTGAAGCATTATCTTAAAAAAAAAATAATTCTGTTTCTCAATGTCTTTTCAGACGGGAGAAAATAATGAAGAGGCATTGTCCGCAGAAACACATGGTCAGGAAATTGAAAATATCCTCAGAAACCAACATGTTTTGATTAGTCCACTTTGGTATAGGGTCGATAATTATGTACTCATCTCGCATTTATTCTTTCGACTCGCACACCACAGAAAGCTAAGGAATATTGGGGGAAAATGCAATTTAAACTGAACTGATTACCGTAGCTGTTCGTATTTTGACGACTTTTTTTAAGCTGGCAAGGTGAGCTGGTCATTTTCTGAGGTATAATTTGTTTATGGGGGAAAGCGCGAATTTGAAATATTCATGGCTCCAGTAATTTGCTTGCAAAAAATGTTGCGAATGGATCAAGGACGGAATGAAGGAACATAGGGGGTGTCAGAGCGATTGTCATGACAGTACAGAAAAATTGATAATCAAGCTACATTTCCTGCGCAACCGCATGGCATTTAACCAGCATTTCTCTGAATATTTTCGATAAATTTATTGATCACCAAGTGATAACTGTAACAAAAATCAAAATATGTCTGTTTCCGGAAACAGGCAGTAGGAAAAATTTGAGTAGGTAGGGCCAAAAATTTATTTTGTTTGGGAAATAAATGTTATTGTGATGTCCAATGCCACTGTCACATGTGCAATGTTGCTCAAGTTTATTCATGATTATCCCTCTATTCGGCACAGTAAAATTTCTTTAGGCAGAGAAACGTGCCCAATCAGCGAAAATATTCAAATTCCACGAATTCTGGCAAAATAGGTAGGCTTTTGAATCAAATATCAGACTTACTGATTGAGGAATCAACATAACTGAACATTGATTACCGGTACAAATGGAAAAAAATATTTAAAAAAAACAACTTTTTTTTTTTTTTTTTTTTAGCACAACGTTTAATCCCTCTGATTTGAGACAAGAAACGGGAAGAGACCTTTGAACACGCGATTTGTTGAAGAACGAAAAATTTGACTTCACAATTTGAAGTTTGCAAATAAGTTTGCTTGTATCTTCGGGGTTTATTTCAACGCATTATTTCAATGTATTCATAATAAAACAAAATCGGCAAACTGAGATTTTCTAGCAGAGAAATGATATAGATTTTGACTGTCAGTTGCCGACTTCGTTCAAGGAAAAATATCAGTTCACTTGCCCGTGTCCGCCGACGCACTTCGGCTTGTGTCATTTCAAGCCAACAACTCCGTATCTTTCTTCCGAAGTTGACGAAGAATATGTTTAAAATTGCCCTAGTAATAGTTATCAGGTCAACTAAAGCGTAAACGTCGGTAAGTTTTCAATTCCCTGGTCTGGAAGTGTGCTTTATTCGCCTGTTTATTCGAGTCCGTTTATTTGAGATCGCCATGCTGGAAGAACATCACACTTTACGGTTGTCGCAAAACCAGGCACTCTCCTAATCAAGAGATCCGAGTATAGCTAACACTTTGATTACCATCGTCACCTCTGTGCAGAGACTGATCGCTTCAAAAATACCCGGGGTGTATCTATACAACACGAACATCCGGGTGATTTCGTCAATCTCTTAACGTACAAGGACAACATCATCCACGTTCCGTGTAAAAATTACCCTACCAATTTCGAGCATTTCTTCGCAAAAAAAACGTATTAATTCTCATCTGCCATCGCCCAAAAACTATACAGACTCACAACATTACATTTGTGACCAACTAGGCAAGTTTCAGTGCCTAAGTCTTCTTAGTTTTTCCGCTCTTGATGTACAAAGTTTTCTACAGCTCAATGGCTGCCCCCATGGCCAAGGACGATTCCAATAACCCCCTCCTCCTCCGGAGGATGGGGTTAATAAACGCGAATATCAGCGGTAAACTTCCACATCATTCACATTGTAGCGCGCATGTGATCGTACCGAGGCGACATCGTCGAAGCGAAGTCAAGCGTCAGGCGGCTTTCGTCAACTGTTACTCACAGTCACAATACACTACCTTTTCCAGATATTCCAGGAATAGTCGCACATACTATCGGTCAGATTTACAAAGTTGATGTCCGACATATTCTTTATTTCCAGTTCTGTCGCTGACAGATCACTCCAGCTGCCATGTTTGTTTACATTACAAACTGCAGTCAACTGGGTCAGCCAGTGCAGTTTGATATGTGTTTTTATCCCAACGGCACGTGACCGCTGTCGGCCAATGGCTTGCCTAGGATCTTCTGGGAGTAGAAATAAAGCCCTATATCCCATTTGAGATACAGGCCTATGCCTCGATCAAGGTATAATACCCTGATCAAGGGATAATATTACCCCGATCAAGGGATTTTCCCTAACCTGTTGATTATGTATACTTACATTTAGTCAACACTTCTGTGATACCCATTCCCTCTTCACTGATGATTGTTACACCAAAAAGTATTCCGGGTTTATTACCACCACTGGGTCAATAGGTTGTTGCTCATTTGTCTGTACTGGCACATGAATTGGATATTCTGCCTTTATTGGAAAAGCTGTGGAGCTGGAAATAATGATAATAAATAATGTCTTCAGCCACCATCACATTAGTTTTGTTTATATTCAATTTGATTTGTACCCCCTTTAAAATTTAAAAAAAAAATGTCTTTCAGGCTCCCCGAAATCGGCACCCCTGATTATTTTTTAAAATTTAAATAAAATAAAAATACTAAAGTTATAATATATAAATATATTTAACTTGAAGTTGATAGAAGTCTGTTATTTGAAAAAAATTAATCGACTCACTCAAGCCCCTCCCCACCCCAAATCCTCAGATCGATGACAGCTGACCAGGAAACTTGCCTCAAACCGCCCGCAGTGTTTTTGATCGTTCAACAACGTGAGCTGCCCAGTTGCGATAGAGCTGAATATAACAACAATGGTTATCTAGGCATACGGCACAGGGAAAGAAACTAACCGTCTCTTGGCGTCCACCTTCCATGGGAATAATGTTGGCACCGGGTTATACGAAGTTGGACCAACACCTCCTTCAAAATGTAAGGAGCAAATCCGGGTAAACTTGTTTGGTCCCCATGTCACTTCGCATCGAACCATTTGAAGTTGAACTGTTGAACCCAGTTTCGACGCAACGCATTTTTCTCTCGGGTGGGAAATGGGTGAAAAGTCACATCCTTCAACCATGGATATTTCCTCTCTTTGTTCCGTGTTTTAACAGCGGCATTGCAGCCCGGAACACAACAGATACACTTTGGCACTTTATCGCCCGCTGTCGGATTCTGGGCCCTTCCGCTTCAGTGGATTGCAAACAAATTTACCCACAGGTACAAAAGAGCTACAGGACAGGGGGCACAACTCTTGGGTTATATGATGCTTTATCACATTTTGTGCATTGTTGGAGCGCATTAAGACTTATTACTGCGTCTCCCACTTTCACATAGTTTGAAATACACAGCAATAATTACAATCTTACATACATATTGAATACAACATGTGACGGCCGGAGAGAACAATATCGAAACATAATTCAGTTATTTGTTGCAGGGAGGTGGGGGGGTCTCGGAATGACCATATGCGCGTCTACGACTAGATATATGTATGTGATTATTATGCTAATATCGGTCGCTTGGGATTCGCCAGGGGTAGTTACTTTTTCTTTGTTGTATAATTATACTCTTATTCAAATCGTATTGTCATTTTGGTAAACTCACCTAAACATATCTGAGCTTCAATGTTTAATTTTGTACTTTTTATATCGTTTCCAAATATCAATGCTTGGGTTGATGGCATCAGCTCGGTACCATAGATTCTATTAATAATTTCCAGAAGGATAACTCTTTGATTTCTGAACACAACTCCATGCGTATTACATAGACTTTCCAAGTCAATCTTTATCTTTCTGGTGAGTGGTAAATACATTTTCCATTAGTAATGCAAGTGAATGAAAAAATAATCTTTGTATACCTATCACGTATGTCGGGTAAAATTACAAATTATATCAATTTACAGTATAATGAAACTGATATATTACAGAAATTTTGTAGAGGTAAATATATTTTAGGAAACCAATATTCATTTGAGCTCTGTTTATAAAGGTGATGATCTTGTCTGACCACTCATCTGTCATCACCCTAAAAAGGTGATGAGATTTCATCAACTTTTTAGGGTGATGACCAAGGATGGCCACTCGTCGTTCATCATGACTGGATCTCATCACCCTTTTATGATGATGGCCTGGTTTTATCACCTTTTTAGGGTGATGAATTTTGTCGTCACCTTTTCTCACCCTAAAATGGTGATGACCAGACCCCATCACCCCATCACCCCAAGAAAGTGATAGCCCATCACCTGTTTTCTGACTGTGTGGGGTGGCGTATCCGTCTTTTCGACGCCACTGAACTGAAACTGGCCCAAAATCTCTACTGTTTTAAAAAAAACAGAGTTCACAGTCTGCCTGCATGATCCCCACATCTATCTCACACTATATGTGCAAATAAAATATCGCCCCACCTAAACCCCACTATCGTCTTAGGCTATGCATGAAAAAATGCTTGCCCAACAAAATTCCCACGTTTAACTTAAGCTATGAAAACGGCGACCATTTTGCCCTACATCATCCCCACTCCGGACTTAAACTTTCAGCACAGCCCGGCACATTCCCTACATTGGACTTTGTCCACGAGCGCTGGAAAAAATCCATCCCACCTAATCCCTACAAACAACTCAGTCGATTAACTCCGAAGTTCATTTTCCCTACACCAACCCCACGTTACACTTTGAATATTTAGCAGATAAAGTTATGCCCTACATCATCCCCACGCGGACTTTGAATTCTCAGAACTGTCGCCCATTCACCCGTCATTATCCCCACATCCGCCCTACATAATCCCCATATTTATGCTAAATTTGCATAACCGTGGACAGCTGCCCCACACAAACCCTACGTTATCCCCACGAGGAAAGTTCCAAACCACGCTTCACCCCACACGAACCCCACGCGCCCACCAATACCCCACACTTTCCCTACGCAATCCCCACGTTTGTTTTTGTAAGGGAGTCCATTCTGACTATGTTTACTACAAGCTTTCAGAGAAAAACTTTCTCCATCCTCAGGTAGAGTGGCGATTGCACATATATACAGTTTACAGAAGCTTTTATACATTCCCTTACAAACCAATAAGCTGGGGAATTTGTGGGGTTTATGTCGGGCAAGCTGTGTGGGGATCATGTGGGGAATGTGTAGGACAGCCAATGTGGGGAATGTGTAGGGATTTGGTAAAATCCCCACATTGGACTTAGTCGTGGAAAAGGAGTTTCTTAATGCTGCTTAGCTGAATTAAATCCCCGCACTATCCCAACCTCAGCCCCACGTGTTCCCTACATGTGGGGATGATGCGGGGAACTATATTTAAAGCTGGTATGGGATAGACCCAAAATATTTCTGCAGTAAGTCAAGCATGGTACAGAAAACCCCACAATATCCCCACGTGGGGAATCTGCGGGGCAGAAAAGCCCACAACATCCCCACGTGGGGAATCTGTGGGGCAGTAATTCCAGCAATGTACGGAAAACCCCACAATATCCCCAAGTGGGGAATCTGCGGGGCAGAAAACCCCACAATATCCCCATGTGGGGAATCTGCGGGGTAGTAATTCCAGCATGGGAGAGAAAACCCCACAATATCCCCAGGTGGGGAATCTGCGGGGCAGTAATTCCAAGATGGGAAAGAAAACCCCACAACATCCCCACGTGGGGAATCTGCGGGGCAGAAAACCCCATAACATCCCCACGTTGGGAATCTGCGGGGCAGTAATTCCAGCATGGGAGAGAAAACCCCACAATATCCCGACGTGGGGAATCTGCGGGGCAGAAAACCCCACAACATCCCCACGTTGGGAATCTGCGGGGCTGTAATTCCAGCATGGGAGAGAAACCCCACAATATCCCCATGTGGGGAATCTGCGGGGCAGAAAACCCCACAATATCCCCAGGTGGGGAATCTGCAGGGCAGTAATTCCAATATGGGAGAGAAAACCCCACAATATCCCCACGTTGGGCAAAAAACCCCACAACATCCCCACGTGGGGAATCTGTGGGGCAGTAATTCCAGCATGAGAGAGAAAACCCCACAACATCCCCACGTTGGGAATCTGCGGGGCAGTAATTCCAGCATGGGAGAGAAAACCCCACAATATCCCCATGTGGGGAATCTGCGGGGCAGAAAACCCCACAATATCCCCAGGTGGGGAATCTGCGGGGCAGTAATTCCAATATGGGAGAGAAAACCCCACAATATCCCCACATGGGGAATCTGCGGGGCAGAAAACCCCACAATATCCCCAGGTGGGGAATCTGTGGGGCAGTAATTCCAATATGGGGCAGGAAACCCCACAAAAAGGTATGGCAACATCTCCACAGTAACCCTAGGGGATGGCGTGGGGATCGGGAGTAAAATGCAGGCGAGCTGCCGAATACTCTCCTCCAAGTTTCTTCAGGCGAGCAGAGGAGAGCAATATCAAGATATTCGTAAGCATCATAGGTATTTAGTTTACTTTCAAGGCGAGTGATCGTTAACTCTCATTGAAATACTTTCAGGAGAGTGGAGGCGAGAGGAGAGTGATCACTCTCCTCTCCCGGGCAGCACTGAAACACCATCTGTACAGAATTTCTGGGGTGTGGGGGAGGGAGCATCTTCTATCTGAAAGGGCATGTCATTTGTACAGACTGTCTAATCTGTCCCGATTCCTCCTGCAATATCATCCATCCCTTAAAATAACCACCAGCAAAGGCAAAATCCACGCGTATTCCACCTTTTATTCTTTAACAGCATAAAATATATATTGTATCATGTCTTAAAACACCCGAGCACAAAATGGGAAGCACATTGAAAGTCTGTGTCAAGTAGAATGTTTTTTTTTCATCCCTCAAAGGTTTAAAAAAATCTGTCTTGGTCTTTTCCCACCTGTTGTGGGATGGCCTTTAGCATTCCTTGGGGGACTGTCGTTGGCAGATGAGGGTGAAGCTGAAGAAGAGTCCACCAGCTCTTCTGACATGTGGAGATCATGCTGCTTCAATGGTGTTTTCTGGCGGATTCTACCTGACCTTGCTGCGTCATGGCATTTCTGAGTGATGCCTCTCCTTACTTTGGACCACAGTGTGCCCTTGAACTGGTTGCAAACATAACCTGGAAGTCAAACAATGAAAAACGATTAGTATATTCTGAATGCCCGAGCTATCGTAATAAATTAATACAGGAAACAAATATGGTTGAACATACAGATATTCCAGTTTCATGATAATGGCAGTCAAACATTGACCCCTACAAAACTGGCTAAAACAAAACACAATAAATTCAGATCACTCTCATTACTGATCAGACCATTTTATGTTCATATAACTAACAGCATAGGGTTCGAGATATACAGATCTATCAAACAACAAGTAATATTTTTTTCAAATTTATATACGAAGCTGTGCATCTGAAAACCTCTCGATTCTTCGATAACTCCAAGTTATCAGGTCACAGAAACCTGATTCATAGTGAGCAGTTTGATGGTATTCGAGATATGCACTGGATAAGCATATATTGAAGGGCCATAAAGAATGTGAAAACGCACATCAGTAAGGTACTAAGCATCTTCATGTATGTTTCGATCAAATAGCAGCTGAGATATCATCCACGGTACAGCAATACAAAAGTGATTTCTGTATTCCCCTTCATGATGGGGGGGGGGAGAGAAGGTGACAGCCGCCAACCTTGGCGATGTGGAACTGATGTGTTCCATGTTCTCCTAACAGATATGAATAATTTACTTCAACTTACACTATGTCGCTCAGCCAGTTCCTGTGACACAAAGCCCGGGAGAGGTGCGTCTACATTGGTCTGGGTTGAGAGAAGTTTGTTGCCATACTGTTTCTCCAGAAAATACAACCTTGTGATTTTTTTCCATCATCACTATTCCTGAAGACTGCAGTACAAACAGCGACCTGTTTTATCATACATAGCCACCTTAAAAGACAATAAAACAAGAGTTCAATTGAGCCCAAAATACGCCCGTGAAAACATACAGACATTTTTATCTCCTGAATGTTGTTATAGACAAAGGTTAACCATACAAATGAACCTTTCTGGACTGTATGTTGTTTGTATTGTTGCAATTGTCATAATACTGTACATGTATAAGCTATCATTGTTGTGTAAGTGGTGTAGGCAGGTTTGGAAATCAGGTTGGGGGAGGGGGGGGGGATACATAAGGGCCTAGATTGGTATTTGTAGGAGCAAGTTAAACTCCAGTTACTCTTACTCTGCGGTGGTGCATATTCCCTCACTCCCGGTTATGCACTTATGTATACATGTATCAGTAACTTTAAAACAAAATTTGTGTTAGCATTTAAGCTGCAAAAGTAAGCTCATTGCCTGATGAATTAGGTCGAAATGACAGTAGGTGCCAAATACAAGGATTTCAGACTAAAATCAAGGGGAGTAACTGAAGAAAACGTCGAATCAGCTCAAAAACAGTTTGTGCACACCTACACATGGTACTGACCATATGTACCAAATTTCAAAAGAATCCATCGAAGGACAGTATGTGTCAAATTTAAATTTCAAACCAAAATCAAGGGGAGTAACTCAAGAAACTGTTGAATCAACTCTAAAAAAAATTGTGCACATGTTCACTCAGCACCAATCATGTGTACCTAATTTCAAAAGAATGCAATTAAACCCCTCTTAAAGGAGTTTCGTTGACGAGGACTGTAGGTGCCAAACAAAAAGTATTCCAGACTAAAATCAAGGGCGGATAACTAAAGAAAACGTTGAATTGGTTTGAAAAAAATCCACGCAAACAAAAATAAAACACGCAGTAGTCTACAGTTGTCGAGCTGTAAGGTTGTGTCACAAGAGTGATGTCCCTTCATGTAGCCGACCCATCGGCAGACGAAACAGTGGGCCAAATTTGAGGAAGATCCATGCAGTACTTCCTGAGAAATCGCGATAACAAAGTTTCATGGGGAAATCCAAGATGGCTGCCTGGTGGCCATATTGGATTTTCGAATCGGACCAGAAAAGGTATCTTGCATAACTACACCCCAAGGGGAACATGTGTACCGAATCTGAGAAAGATCCATGTAGTAGTTCCTGAGAATTCCCGATAACAAGGTTTCATGGGGAAATCCAAGATGGCCGCCTTGTGGCCATATTGGATTTTCGAATCCAAGAATTGTTTACGGACGGACGACGGATGGACAGACGATGGACCACGGACGAAAAGCGATTTGAACAGCCCATCATCTGGTGATGGTGGGCTAAAAATAGCCTGTTGCAGTTGTTCATATGTCGTGGTGTAGTGGATATGCACGTTGGATCACAAGCGCCTCAAAATTTTCTTTTACCGAGTTCAATTCCCAGGAGATCAACATGTGTGACGTCGACAAGTTATTTCAATCTTTCTCAGTTTTGTAAAAAAAAAACTACAACTCGTGGACTTCGGAAGGCTGCCGTCATATATGCGTGCATTTTATGGTTTTGATGTTTGAGTGTAATCTGCAGAAATACATAGTTTTTCCTATTTCACAAAACTGGGTCATGTGTATAGTGCTGTGTTATGTATAATGCTTTATTTATCTTTGTCAGTCATAACAGGAAAAAATGTACAAAGTACAATACTTTAATAATTTGGTGGTTCAGAGAAAATTTTAATGAAAAGCAGAGCGTTTGAAGTCCACCGACATTGAAACTACTGATTTGGCTTGGAACCTTAAAATTCAGTACTGGTTATTTGCAACAACAACAGTTTCACACTGGCAGATATAAAAACGAACTTGCAGCAGCAGTGAAAAATACCCATCGAGTTAAGAGTGGATTAACAGATTTTTCTAAATCGTCCGTTAGTCAACGTGTGCACAATCCTTCAAAAGCAGGAAATTAACATGAGGGTGAGACTCGCAAAACCCCTCTGCTTCCCCCGAGTAACTAAGAAATATGCTGAGAAAGTGCAATATATTATGGTTACAGGGCCTGATCTAGACTTTTAGTTTGGGCACCTATAGATGGTACAGAGTGTGATAAGTTATAATGAAATAGGCCATGATGTGGGACTGTCGAAGCCTATGGAAGCTGTGGGAGTACTAAATGGTCTAAATACAGCCGATATCTAATTCATATTTGGCGAAAGTACTTGCATTAGTATTGGTTTCAGCCTGTTCAGAGAGGGGATTTGTTTATTGTTTTATTTTGGGGGGTGGGGGGGGTTCATAATGAGCTCGAAAACAGCCTGGGTCAGGCCTGGGCTACATGTACTAATCATTCAGGATTGTACTTTTTACAGCATATCATTATTCTGCAGATTTAACAGCTACGGTAACATTCAAGCAAATATCGCAAAAGGGGCATAATTTTTCAAGGAGATAAATAATTTGGTAGCCGTACTGAACACAATTTAGTAGATGTACCGAACACGGGCCTGCAGATATGACTTGTACACTCAACTTATATATCACAAAATCAGAGATAATTAGATCCGAAATGAAACTCTTAACCCCTAATGTACAGCAAGTCAAGGGGCTGGCCCTGAAACATGCCCGGTAAATAATAAGCTACAAATAACTGGTTTGGCACCCCTTTCCCCACAACTGGTGGGACATCCCACCTCTTAGAAATGAACAGGATATCACAGTTTTTTCTCAGACATGCAGTGATTATAAGATTTCCTCACCTCTAGGTGTAACTTCCTTTCCTTGTAGGAGAGGATAACTGGTATTCACATGAGGTCCACAAGCCAATCTAATCCATTATCCTGTTATCAATTCACACAATGGGTGGGGTCCAGTATTTGCCTGTTCCTATAAATCATTGAAATACAAACAAAATTATTTATATTAGATAAAACTCAATCAGGGCAGTATACATTCTGTAGCAAATTATTGTTACCTGAAAAGAGAGGCAGAAATGCATTTTAGTATCAAACATAATACTGTTAAACGTGACAGTTTTATAGTCTAAAGTACCGGTTACAGAACAGAATTTCATATTTTAAACTGTGCTCTCAGCCTATTTCACTTGTAAACAGATAATTCATTCCGTTGCAAATAAAAATCAATCTTCCTTTCCATTGAGAGCAAACTAATGGAGGTAAATGTAGGTGAGGTGTTCAGCCAACGACATACAAACTGCCATACATGTATTTCTAATTTGATGATCATACTTCTAGTCAGTTATGCATTAAACAGAATAAAAAACAAACAAACAATTCATATTGCAATAATGAAGTGTATCAATGACTAGTAATTAATCAATCCAGATACAGTCATTGAAGGGATATTTCTACCTTGTCACTGTTCAAATCTTTGTACTCTTCTGATGGCCGAATGTCCATGACATGCTAGATGGTTCCATGACATCACCCTTGAAATTATCATTTCAGTCATATGCTTGCAACCTGATAAAAAAAAGGTGTATTCAATAGAAGTTTTGCACCTCCCCTCCCCCCCCTCCTCCACCCCCCTATTTTTTTTTTTTTTTTTTTCAATAATAAAAACATTCCTGGCCTGGAATAGTTTCATATACAGAACTTTTTCTCTGTTGTTTCTATATAAACATATATTCTGACTGGACAGATCACCATATCAAATCTAAAACTAGCGGTCAGTAAAATTAACTTAATACAGACGAGTCGCCAGTTTCGATCCACTAAAGTGAAATTTGCATCTGTTTCAGAAGGAAATGGCTTGATTGGCATATTCATTATCTTGATCGCTGTACAATTGTCCATCGCCTTTATTAACAAACTAACTTAGCTAGGGATAAACTGAACTGCCGGGAAAATAAAATTACATTTCTTAATGAGAGGTGTCAGTTCCGACCCAGTGTCGCCAGTTCCGATCCAGCCTCATTTTGACATTGACCTTTGACCCAGATATAAACAAATGTAATCGTCAACGTGATAACTTTCCACCAAAATAGGGTCCTTGATCAAGCTAAAAAAGCCTGATGGATCTAAAAAAGCTCGAAATAGCTTTATCCCAAACCTGATGGTGTTTGCATACTTAGACCGATGTAGTTGTGTGTATGGAGTAGTTCGGCAAAGCCGTCTCCTAACGAAACCAGTGAATGCATAATATAATTTACGATGATTGAGAGGTTGATCAAATGTTTTATGATTTCGCGTGATCATGGTTATGACAAAAATCAATATTTTGGGAAGTGGGTCGGAACTGACACTGGATCGGAACTGGCGACGTCACTGTACTGATATCGTGTTGGTTCGAAAACAGGTGATTTCACCCCTGTACCTAAACGGCCAGCTGTCTGAATATTCATCCCGTTTTAGGGACAGAATCTTTTAAATAAATCGGAAATAAACATTCATTTTTTCAGGTCATAACAACAGTAACACTGCGAAAAGTTTGTAGGCCACGAAAATGGGGTGCACGGCAATAGGTATGCGATTTGACACAAATCAAAACACCTTACCGCTCGACTAATTCATGTTTTCTTTCCGATAGTTTAGCTTTCCGTTTCCTTAGTTCATCCTTTAGGTCTTTCAGCGTCCATTCTTCGTATTTATTCGCCATCTTAAGGGCAAACCTAAGAAGATTGAAAATTACTGATCGAAATGATAGTCCTAGGCAGTGTTTGCCAAATATCTCCAAAATGGGTACAAGGATTTGGATGAAAATTTCGCATACATTGGTTCAGATTGTTGTGGTTATTCCAATGCAATTAGAAACCAAATATATTACTATTTCACAAAGAAATCACTCTTGCAACTTACCGCATTGAACTGTAAGGCTGCCAGGGTGCATTACTTGGATAGGAATTTAAAAACGCCCAATAAACTTCCTTTAAATCAACCACAATTAGATCCCACACAGATAATAGCAAAAGGAATTGAGAATGGCTTCAAAATTGAAAATTTGCAAGCAGGAAATGAGCGACAAATGACCCGCCATGGCATCTTCTTCACTTTACTTGTCGCTTGGAATTATGGGTAGGTAATATTCGCTGTATTGTTTACAATATTACTAATGGTACAGAATAAAAATTATGATATTACCGTCCTTGACAACTGGACACAGAGCAAGATTGTTACTTATATCAAGTGAAATACTACCTGCCAAGGGAGACACAATGAAGCAAATGTTGGATTATTAACCTATTTCCGTGTGTATTTTTACGTTCTTTTCAAAAGCTCCGCCCCGCCATTTTCATCGTCACAAACTGGCTGGGTCAAGCACCTTGGCTGGGTCAAGCACCTTGGCTGCATAAACATGCGCCGGAAATCTAACATTCATTCAACATCCCGAACTGTAACGAATCCTTACATGTTCACTTAGTATGTATTAATGGATTGTCATAATACCAATTAAATCGTCTATTGATTAATAATTATCCTTTAGTGAAGGGACTATATATCTGGGTGGTTTGCCTCAGTTGTTGGGAGTTAAATGGCATTCGGCTTTTTCCGACGACTCCTGCGAAAATCAGCGAACCATGACGTCAACATGCATCGTGCACTCCAAGTTATTTTTGTCAATTTTTGTAAATGGATTTAGTAAATACATTCTATAGAGCACTAGTCGTTTCTTACTTGCACAATAATTGTTTTTGCATTTTTAGTTTCTGATACCTGTAGTATTATTTTGCTGGACATTTCTGTTCATATACTCGGTCAGATACGAATTGCTGGCGGACGATAGTGTGGCGTAAGTGTGGAATCCTCCAACACAACAACAACACATGGAGGAAAGCGACCCATCAATATTGTGGTTTGTATTTGTCCAAAAACTGTTTGTATAGGCAATAATCATGCTTGTATATAGTTGGAAATATGATAGTTAAGTTCAATACTCTTCTATGGGCGTGAATAAATCTGTCAGAACAGGTCAGACCTCTATGCAACGCATGTTTACCTTGTAGCCGGTCATAACTCAAGGACCATGTGCTCCATTCTTATGTAAAACGGGGGGAGTATACTGTATAAACACACATGTAGATTAACCCCCCAAATATTCGTCGTGTATACTCGTGTAATATGGTTCTATGTCTGCTGTATTCGGTAATCAAGGGTTAAATTTACCAACTGAATATTCAACTCCGCTGTAAAAGAAGTACTTGCAGAAAATGGCAGTGGAACATTTACATCCTGTGCTCATTTCCTGTTTGTAAATTTTCAATTTTGAAGCCATTCTCAATTCCTTCCCCAATTATCCGTGTAGGATCTTCTTGTGATTGATTTAAAGGAAGTTTATTGGGCGTTTTTAAATTTCTATCCAAGTAATGCACCCAGGCATCCTTACAGTTCAATGCGGTAAGTTGCAAGAGTGATTTCTTGGTGAAATAGGAATATATTTGATTTCTAATTGCATTGGAATAACCACAACAATCTGAACCAATGTATGCGAAATTTTCATCCAAATCCTTGTAGCCATTTTGGAGATATTTGGCAAACACTGCCTATGACTATCATTTCGATCAGTAATTTTCAATCTTCTTAGGTTTGCCCTTAACGTTTTGGTGAAGAAAACTCAACCAAGTTCAACTTGCCAATGTTTACAATCGAGCCCCACTTCCGGTGTTGCGCGCGCAAATTTGCTTGTAGAAAGTCTTGATATGAAGGGAGACAACTCGATTAACATGCAAATTAATAGGCAATGGCCTAAGACGGCTCACATTTATAGTCGTGATTTAGCCTTATATATCGAAGGAAATTTATGGATGCGATACATTAGACACAGAACTTCTATTCATGCATTACATTAAAAAATATTCTTATGACATATGATCAGTGAATTGATATTCTAGCAATCTTTAAACCTAGTCCTATAGGGCAATGGGCACGGCCTATATTCCGCGAAAATATGAGGGGGATACGCCGGAGATGGTAACCAACACTTGATAACTCTGCCTGTATCTCTTCGATATTTGATTCTGTTTAGTTATTTTTAAACCTGTACAGATACCCGTTTCAAAAATATATCTTTTGCTACACATTTCTTTCACCTCACGACGAGAGGTTTACCGTGAAAGATGCATGGTGTCGATTCGACGGGAATTTTTCGCGATACGCCGGCACAAAACGTTTTAATAACTTTGATTGAAAATGTATCAAAAAAATACAAATCTAAATAAATAGTTTTCATTTCGAGTATTATAGGATCATGAACAAAATATAGATGTTTTTGTATATTCTTTTAAGAAAACAGAGTTCACAGTCTGCCTGCATGATCCCCACATTTATCTCACACTATATGTGCAAATAAAATATCGCCCCACTTCAACCCCACTATCGTCTTAGGCTATGCATGAAAGAATGCTTGCCCAACAAAACCCCCACGTTTATCTTAAGCTATGAAAACGGCGAGCATTTTGCCCTACATCATCCCCACGCCGGACTTAAACTTTCAGCACAGCCCGGCACATTCCCTACATTGGACTTTGTCTACGAGCGCTGGAAAAAGTCCACCCCACCTAATCCCTACAAACAACTCAGTCGATTAAATCCGAAGTTCATTTTCCCTACACCAACCCCACGTTAGACTTTGAATATATAGCAGATAAAGGTATGCCCTACATCATCCCCACATCAGCCCTACATAATCCCCATATTTATGCTAAATTTGCATAACCGTGGGCAGCTGCCCCACACAAACCCTACGTTATCCCCACGAGGAAAGTTCCAAACCACGCTTCGCCCCACAGGAACCCCACGCGCCCATCAAAACCTCACACTTTCCCTACGCAATCCCCACGTTTATGTTTGTAAGGGATACTATGATTGTCTTTTTGAATTTGGTGCTAATACTGTTATATGGAATATGGAATAGGTCTTTGGATTATGGACGCGGATATTCTCTAATGGACGACGGCTGAATTATGGATGACGGACTAGACGCTTGTAATTGGACGTCACGTGTTGGCGTAAAACGCCACGTTATGCTTGCCACAAGGTTTTGTAACCCATAAATCAAGAAATTGTCTGATTCTGTCGCAAAAGCAGCTTCAAATTGCTTTAGGAGAATAGCGTAAATAACCCTTGACGTAAATAATAGCTGCTCGGATGTCTTCTCTGTGGTTTGAATCGGCGGACTGATTTAGCAAACTGGGATCTGACCTCAAAAATTATATTTTCACCAAGATTTCTGGCGCACAGCCTATTAAACGACACCACAGATCTTTGCAAAGAGAAGATGCGAGTACATAAGTATAATTAAACCTAACATCGTCGCCGACCACGCGCGACCACGCCTCGGGTCGGCTCCGTATTGATATTGCCTGGTGGAAATGTGCGAAAATTGGCAAAATGAAACTTCAGATAGTTGCGTCCAAATTTCGTCAAGAACAGAACTGAATCAGGCCATATACATACTGGTATATGAACAGAACCACATAATTTCAAATTCATAGACCAGCTCATATATTAAACAAAATTGTGACGTCTGCACATAGTTCTGCGCATTCACGTTTCAGCGATGCGTCAGTTTTATTAGCAATTGATAGGCTTTGCCTTGTGATCTTATGACGTCGAATGACCAACTCCTTGTTTGCGTGGCATTTGTCGACGTCATGACGTTGCATTTCTGGGATGCATGAAAGTAATACCACCGCAATGATCACGTTTATCACGCAGCCCATACATTTTTTTTGCCCGAATGTAGCACATTTTTCTTTCAAAGATATATCCAATGTTATAAACTCGACTTTAGCAATCCAAGGCGATATTTTGGCCGAATTAAGTCAACAACCCAGCAGTCCAAAAGTAATCAACATAACACACCAAACATACATTAAAACTTATACAACAAACCGATTTCTCTCAAATAACCCAAAATACAGTCTTCTGTTACCCGACTATAAAGATCGTCTAAAGCAACTGCTTGATAAAAAGAATCTCTTAAAATCTATACAGTCGAATAGAATATGTTTCACTGTGAGATCTTCGTGGCATGGAATACACATTGGGGCTGCTTCCATTTTTAGTACATGTTCTTGAGTTAATCGGGAATGACCGAGTCTACATCGCCTGATCATGGCATGATCGAAACGTTTCTGGCTACTCAGATGAATATATTTTTTTGAAACTCATGAAGTTTTTTATTATCCATAGCATCCCAAGAAGATTGAAACAGCTTTCTCACATAATCACAGATAGAGGGTTTGAAATCGCTATGTGAGATTCCAACAGGATCAACTTCATTATCTAGGGCTGCCTCAGCCATTCCATCAGCTTCATTATTTCCTTTGATGCCAACGTGGCTAGGCAACCAACAAAACAATACATCAATCTGTTGATGAAATCTACGGTCATATAACTGTGGAATGTTCAAAATGGCGGGGTGCGTTGAAGTTCCACTCTCAATCGCTTGAATGCATGACAGTGAATATGAGAATACGACAGTACACCCAATACCTTCTAAAGCTAACAATAGAGTATTGGCTTCGGCAATGAAAATCGAACTTTTACCTGGAAGTCAGGTTTTAGTTTCGGACTAAAGATGGTGGCACACGCTACTCTCTCCCCATCTTTAGAACCAACTGTATAAATAGCTTGATGCGATCTGTATTTTTCTCTCAATAGACCAAATTCTTATGTACACACGAGATGGCTCGTGTCTGCCTTATATATATTTCGTCATTGTAATATCTACTTCTGGTCTGGCTAACTGCAACGGTGAAAGCTGACTAAGCTTAATACCAGCTACTACAATGTGCGGTTCATACGAATTCAAAGAGGTGGGATAATGGAGTGTTTCTTTAAATACAAATCTATTGCATCGATGTAAACAATAGAGCCATAATATAATCAAGCTTAGAACGAACAAGTGATCCATATAAATGGAGAGGAGTCTGCTGATCTCCCCCCTCTACTTATAGCTTACAACTATCTTTCTAAGAATTTTACTCCTTTTACTACCTTGGTTTCAGTTCTATCTCATGCAGGTACTGTATATTTGTGCTGATAACACGTTTTACAAAGGTGTACACAATTGGTCTTTGCTCTGGAGAACTTGAAGCCATTATCTAGAAGCCATTATCTAGACACCATTTCTGAATTCTATTTAGGCAAAGTTGTAATGTATATTTTTCCACCATACGATACGTTGAAATCATCAACAAACAGTGAACCATCAAACGATTTATTCAAAACTGCAGCTAAGCTGTAGATCTTGATACTTAACAGAGTAGTAGACAAAATACTACCTTATGGGGCACCTTGATCTTGATCGAAATAATCATACATGGTTGTACCCAACCGAACTTGAAACTGTCTATCATTCTGAAAGTTGAATATAAAAATATAAAAAACTTTTATAGTATGATGGTCTTTTAAAATCCCGTATTTCCAAGTAGTATCATAGGCTTTTTCTGAATAGAAAAAAGTAAAAACCACATGTTCATTCTTTGCGACATACGAATCTAATCTAACTAAATGGCCAATGGTACTTCTATTTTTACGGAAACCAGCTTGAATATAGCAAGTTTCTTTTCAGTTTCAAGGTACCAATCAAGGCGATCATTTATCATGCGTTCCATTGTTTTACAAACACAGCTTGTCGGTAAAATTAGACGATAATTGCAGGGGTCTGTATGGTTAAGGCCAGGTTTTGGGATTGGTTTTACAATGGCATTATGCCATGACGGTGGAAAGCATTCTGTCACCCAAAGTCTGTTAAATATGAGTAATAGGGTTT
>JAVTVY010007430.1:0-43917 GCA_036873755.1 Hanleya hanleyi | reverse complement strand
TCACAGTGACCTTGACGTCCGGGCTTGACCTACATTTTGGTATGTGACACATCATGTCCCCCTCTACGGACACACAAAAAAGTAATTTTCAAAGATTTCGTGATTCTGGAGTTACAGTGACCTTGACTATTGACCTTGACTAAATTTTGGTACACGACAAACCATCTCGTAATTTCTCAGTGGACACCAAATATCATGATTTTGAACAATTTCATGATTTTGGGGTCAGTGACCTTGACCTTTGACCTTGACCTACATTTTGGTATGTGACACATCGAGTCCCCTTAATGTATTTACTGACACAAAAAAAACGTTATTTTTAATAACTTCCTGATTTTGGGGTCAGTGACCTTTGACCTTGACCTATATTTTGGTATGCGACACACGTCCCCCCTACTGTATCTACTGACAAAAATGTTATTTTTAATAATTTCCTGATTTTGGGGTCACGTGACCTTCGACCTTGACCTATTTTTTGGTATGCGACACTTCGTTTCCCTCTATTAAATCCACTCACAAAAAATTAGAAATTTTTAATGATTTCCTGATTTTTTCCGGTTACACTGACCTTTGACCTCTGACCACTACCTACATTTGGTATGCAACACATCGTTCCCCCCTAGGGCATCCACTCACCAAAAAATAGAACTGTAGATAGAAAACTGTCAATGATCAATGATTTCCTGATTTTAGGCAACAGTGACCTTTGACCTCTGACCTCGACCTCAATTTTGGTACTCGACACATCGTCTCTACCTAGCGTATCCACTCACAAAAAAATTGCAACTGTGGATAGAAAATGTTCACAGATATAGACCGGACACGAACACTTCAGTGATTTCCTGTTTTTTAGGCCAGTGACCTTTGACCTCTGACCTCGTCCTTCATTTTTGTACGCGACACATCGTCTCCTCGTAAGGTATCCACTCACCAAAATTGGAACTGTAGATAGAAAACTGTTCCAGATATAGACCGGACACGACGGACGGACAGACGAACGGAAACCGCCATCACATAATAGGTCCGCCTTTTGGCGGGCATATAAAAAAGGATCATAACTCTGTAAAAGAAGGGCCGAGACGAATATTTTTTTTTTGCAGGCTTGTAGTATACAAGTAGATGAATAAGTTTTCAAAATTTGGTAGCTGTATTGAGCACAGTTCTTTAGATATAACTGGTTACATTCAAGCATATACAGGATTAGTACACCCGAAAAGGGGCATAACTCCATAAAATAAGGGCAGAGATGATGATTTTTTGTTGTACACTACTAGAATACAACTCAGGGTTCCCACACCTTGGGGATTTCAAAATTCCAGACCTTTTCCATACCTTTTTCAAGACCTATCAAGTCTTTCTCCAGACTCAATGGAGGCTTCAAATCAGCTATTACATTATACATTGCCAGGAGGAAATTTGAGACCGTTAGGTGATATGGATCAAAACTAGTCAAGCTCAAGATGAACAAATAACTCCTTTATTATGATGATGATGTACATTGAGATCACTGCATCAACTTACAACTCGAAAATCAAAGCATGCTCCAAATTGACAGAATGTTTCAAAAGCACAGAATGATGAACTTTTTTATTTGAAAATAAATTCACGTTTTCTTTCATTCTATGAAACATAAATTAAAAGAATCAGGTTTATTGCTCTTTTTTGTCATACAGACTCACTAAAGCCAGAATGAAAAAAAAAACAAAGACAAAAAAAAACAAAGACAAAAAAAAAAAGACAAAAAAAAAATTAAATGAAATGGCTGAAAAGTGTTCTAGTTCTGCAAAATCTTGATTGGAGAATCCCTCAAATTAATTTCAGAATAATTGTTCATCTTTATATCGTTTGAACAAGTTAGAAAAAATATTAGAACTGATAAGACAAAAAAAGCTAGAAAAAAATACCAAGGGAGACAACTTTTGTACAAGTGCTCTAGAAGTATTGAGCGGAGTTATCCCCCTTCAAAACGTTGCCCCTGGAAACCGTAAACCACGCAATTTGCGTGCTGCTTGGAGGAGATATTTTGCGTAAATTATCAATACCAGTAAAGATTACAATTACCAACACCAGTTTTATCAGACTGTAGTAACTTACAAAGTGAATGACAGGTACACGATTCACACAAACGGACGAACCCACGAGGAGATGAATGGACTGGTGCCATCAAATACAATATCTTGACATGCAAAAGTGCTGACATAATACGCATTTTACCAAACCAGTTTATGTGTATTTTGAGCAAGGCCATCCATTTGCGACGGTCACGACCTCCACACGTCTAGAGATTTTGATCTTTGACAAAAATAAATCTCTCAAGCAGGACAAACGCCCTGAGACTTCAGTGAAATTTTCGATTGCATGAATTATGGATGGATGCTATTTTTCCCGACCCCAAGAATGAAATTCAAGGACTTTTCAAGGCCGTGAACAGCTTGTTGCGTTTTCCCGGTTTATCCCGGTTCTCCCGACCACGTGGGAACACTGACAACTAGATAAATAAGTTTCCAAAATTTAGCAGCTGTACCGCAGATCTAACTTGTACATTCAACTACAGATCACAAAATCGGCGATTATTACCTCCGAAAGGGGCACAACTCCATAAAATATGGGCGGAGACAACTAACCTTCTTGCAGGCATCTCGACTACAACTGGATAAAAAAGTTTCCTCATAATTTGGTAGCTGTACCAAACACAGTTAATTATATATAACTGATTAAATTCAAGCATATATCACAAAAACAGAGATAACTGCATCCGAAAAGGGGCATAACTCTGTAGAATAAAGGACGAGGAGAGTAATTTTGGCTTCTAGAATACAACAATATAAATAAATTTCTGAAATATAGTAGCTGTATCGAACACAGTTCTGCAGATATAGTTGGTTACATTCAAGCACATAGGACAGAATAGAAAATAATATATCTGTAAAGGGGCAAAACTCTGTAAAATATGGGCCAAGGGAAGCCAGGTTCGAAAGGCATCTGACTTAGCACTAGATAAATAAGTGTTCAAAATTTGGTGGTTATGTCTCGAGTGGTTTGGCATAAAATGCGGTCCAGCCCGAGGCCAAATGGTCGATTGGTAAAAACAGGAAGTGCACATCAAAAAGGTACTAAAGCTTGAAGCAAGTAAGTTTCAAAGTTGTTCAAAAAATACTACTTTCGACCAGAATACATGTTGGCGGATATAGGTGCAATAAATGTGACACAAATGATTAGGACAAGGAAAAGAACTGAACAATGCACATCTGCAAGATACTAAGTATGTTCCATATAGCTTTCAATGTTGTCCATCAAATGGTAACCGAGATACAGACCGGAAAAGAAATTCTTGAAGGACTGGATAAATGACCGTAATTCTGTGGAAAATCATCAAAATGGCAAACAGAAATCCATTAGTAACCAAAATATGGACCGGACAGGAAATTGTTGACGGTCGGACGACCATGTGAACAGATGTACATGCCAATTTTGACCCCACAACTCAATGGGTTGAGGGGAAAAAAGCACTTAAATCAAATTTATCTGAAAACAGACTTGTGTATTTCCTCACTCAATATTTACACCAGTTAACATCAGATAGTGAAATCAATATAATATAATATATATTATATATCAATACATGACGGAAATAAAAAAGAACACAAACATAGATACTTTGAAGTGATAACATTTTTAAAAATTCAAGTTAAAAATTTGGCAACAAAACTACATGTACATAAAATATGTTTACAATGAGTTGTTGAACATCCTGTCATGTAAACTGGCTGACTGATCGTTGTTGGTGGAATAATAAGTGTCCAAGTACAGCACCATAACATCAAATACAGTGTTAAACATTGCACTTGGAAAATTGCTTTGTTGGTCAGATTCAAGAGGTCTCGCTGAAGATCTTGCCTCATCATATTTATTATATACAACAGAAATTGGCAATAAGCCACATCGTAATCCCAGAAGTACTGCATATTACTGCATATTCTTGCCAGGTGTGAGACTGAAGGCCGAGTTCATGCATATATTTTTTTTCACGAGAGCCAGCAACGCCGCCATCTCGGGGCGCTTACTCCATCTTGGGGCGCTTACTTACGCTAAATTGCTAAAATTATTCCCACAACATTTATTGTATGAATTTCTTGAACTGTTGAACCGGCACTGGGACAAAATACCCGGGAGTTACTGGCTCTCGTGGAAAAACACATGTGCGTGAACCTGCCCTTCAGTCTCATGCCTGACGTGTCTATGAGGTAAAATGCGGTACTTCTGGGATTACGCTGTGGTTTATTAATATTTAAAGCCTAGATTAATTTAACAAAAATACAGTACTGAAACTATAATATATACATGTAGTGATTGTTAGTATCATAAAATCAAGTTTTGGCAGTTCACCTGAGTTGAGTGAGCGAGTGATTTAATGCCTTCAACTATATTTCAGTCATATTACAACGTTTGGATCCTATTCCTTTTCACATGCGGGAGCCCCACAGGTAGGGTCCTATTCGTTTTTAAACCCGGGATCCAGTTTCTTTCACCTGGAGTGAAATCCAGATCTGTTTCAATAATGAAATGATGAGAGAATAAAAGTATAGTAAAAACAATATACACAGGACCAATCAACTGTACAAATTAGACATAGTTTTGAATTAATGGTTTTCAGTGAGTGAGTTTTTAAAGTCGCTTTCAACAATATTTCAGTGATATCGTAACGAATAAACAAGGCACCACCCAGTCAACTTTTGTTCCTGTTGCCTCAGGGTTTTGACTCTGTAAAAAGGACATCCTAGCAATGAAATTAGCACACAACAAATAATGATACAAAGGTTTTAAATCCAATAATTCTAACCAGAAAATAATTGAAATGGACAAATACATCGAAAATAGTGGTCTCAATGGTTTTTGTCATGGCGCAGCTGTTAAATTCACTTCCTGCCGCAAAAACATTGTTGCCTGGCTTGCACTTGCAGCAGCAGCCATTGTCTTATTTACATATTGCAAGCAAGCAAATGCATGACAGTTGCAAGAATCATGGTACAACATGAAAGACATTTCGGAAGGGCTGCCTGAATTTCCAGGGTACTTTCACGAAATGTATCTACATGCATCTATAGTTCTGCCTTTGTGATGTTACTGAGAAGTATTCATAAAGGGACGACACAGCTGGCAGGTTTATGCTGACCTAAAATGTCTCCTGCTCGCCATGGGTACAGAGAATGACCATACGGTGAACATGAGGAGCACTGTCTGCAAAGACTGGATCATTTGTGGATAACAGCCATAAATAAGTAAATTAAAGCATATAATATTTTCAGTACAGGCTAGAGAAAGAGAGAGAATTATGGTTTAATGTCCAGTCCGGTAGAGACTAGAAGAGCATTTCAGGACTAGAATGATTTTGGCATTGGCTTTCTTTACAGTATATTATGGGAAAACTGTTCCTGTGTTATTGCGGAGAGAGGTAAACGTACTCGCCCTATTCATGGACTCTGTGTTTTCTGTAGCATATTAAATACTGCTTTGGTGTAAAATTTTGTCCGCTATATAACATGTCTGCATACAACACACAACACACTGCGGGTTAAAATACAAAACTAACAAGTTCTGTGTTTATATAACATACGAAATTTAAAATGTTATCCCATTATCACAGGAGTTAATAAGCTATTTTGTCATCAGGTAGTAAAACTACAATACATTGTATAAATGTACATATTAAAAGTAAAATATACAAATGTAGTTATAACCACTAATATTACTGATGCTCATCAATACCATCCAAATACAGTCGGTTAGGTTTCATAAGTGATTTTTCAGAAGGAATGCTTTCCCTTTGTAACCTGAACATGAATTGCAGGCAAGCACCTAAAAGGTGCGTGGACCCCTCAGCCTGTTTTTTTTTAGTCAAGTAGGATCAGGGCTGCATTCCGAAAAACGTATGGGCACCCAAAACTCAAATGAAACAAAAAATGAAAGTGATAGATATAATAGACTTCGTTTTCACGTGAGTGGTGTGCTGGGATTACAGCATGCAAGAAAGTGTAGCTTTATCAGTGGCAATTTATGCATTGCACAAGTGTGATAAGTTTAATGGCATAGAAACACACTAATTGACACTCTCCTAATCACTCGTTTTAAATAATTTCCAAGGTACAGTAACATGTTGGTGACAAAAATTGAAGCATTATGTTGTACCAGTTAAATGTGTGGACACAAATATGGTTCATGCAAAAGTTTTAGGATAAATCATATGATGTAAAATAGAATGATTTAACAGCAAAATTGAAGAAAAATGTTGTCCTTCATTTAAGGTGACGCGAAATTCAAACTACACTTCTGAAATAAATATGTTTTGTGCAAAAGCTTTAACATAAATCATATGATGTGGAGTAGAATGATTTAATAGCAAAATTGAAGAAAAATGTTGTCCTTCATTTAAGGCGACGCGAAATTCACACTAACAGGGGTTCGATACTGCAGGGATTCCCTGCCAGTTATTTCATATTATACTTCTGAAATAAAATATGGTTTGTGCAAAAGCTTTCTGATAAATCGATGCAGCAAAATTGAAGAAAAATGTTGTCCTTCATTTAAGGCTTCTTTAAGTGGCATTTAGAAGTTGGGAAGTAGATAAATAAACAAATTGCTTATGGATAACAACTTCTAGTTTATTCAGGACGACGTTTCGATACAGGTACTAGTATCGTTCTCAAGTCAATGTTGACGGACGGACGTACGTACATGGCAACGACAAGACTCCACAGCCCTATGGGCTGAGGGGTAATAATGTGTCCATTGGTGCTCCCCAGAAAGATGACTGAAAAGAGCAGACAAGATATTACCAAAAAAAAACTCTTTAACTAAGCAGAGATTATAAATATGTTCCCATAATATCAGAAGTATGAACTTCTAGTAATATCAGACTTCTGGTAATATTTATAATTCAGTTCGAGATTCCAGCTTGAACCATATATTTAAGAGATCAACTTGGTTATGTATAACATGTACAGTGTAAAATCCAACTTCGTAAATACATTTGGCAGTTGGTGTAGCCCAAGTTACTGACAATATCTGAATCAAAATTAAGCCACTAATTGAGGCCCATCCAAATAGGACTACACTAATCCACCGTATCAGTACCCTGATTTAATCTTATCAGTAGGTCAATCCTTATCGACAATATCAGTACCGATTTACCCATATCAGTAACCCAATTTATTTGTATTGATCAGCTGACCAACCCTGATTTACCCATATCAATACCCTGATTATCTCCAACACTAAGCCAATCCTAATACACCATATCAATACCCTGATTTATTCTATGCGTAGTCCAACCCTGGTTAACCATGTCAGGTTTGTGTTCTATAGGGTGACCTACCCAGACATCATGTCAAAGTCAATACATAGATAGATACATCAGTACCCTGATAAATGTGATCTGTCTTCTAAGATTATCTTCCCTGTGAAGCCACATACTGCTTTCTCCTGGAAACATTCTTAAAGTGTAACTGTGGTACTTTTGCAAGTTTACGTCATATCCAAGATAATCTTCCAAATTACAAAATTTATACAGTTTCTTGCTTTACGACTTTAATTTAACAATTTCAATGTTATTGTAGTGCACAGTGCCACAAACATGTCAGAACTTGTGACTTATTATGGAATGATAAACCATTGCCGCGACATCCCACAGACAGTACAGGATGTTCGAAGTATGACGTTGTTAACGTCATGTCCGACATCAAAAGGAGCAGTGCAGATTTCTCACCCACTGTAGAAAGCTGTTATTGAATCCTCGGAGACAGACTACGAGTGAAATGTTGGGAGAAAACTTTTAATACTACGTTATGTTATTCACATCGTTATCTTGAATATGACATACACTTACACAAGTGCCACACTTACACTTTAAAACCATACTGTGACCAGTGATCTTGATGAATATAAGACTATTTACAGACAAGGGTTTGGCCTGTAGACAGCGATCAGTGTATGGGACCCCAAATCACATGGGAGTACTGCTCATGAAGAGCTTTCTTCAATGCGATGGCCTGGTCCTTGTCGCGGGTCTCCACCACACATTTCACCTACAACATATCATACAACCTGATATAGAAACAACAGTCTAACAAAGGTTATCCTCGCCATAGGACAGTAGTTTAGGCTTAAAATCATAGGACTAATCTAGGGTCATCATCATCAAAAAAATCAGTCCGGGGTCATCATCATAGGACACTAATCTAGCCTCATCATCGTTATTGGACAGGAGTCTTGAGTCAACATGACACTAATCTAGGGTCATCACCATAGGACACAATTCTAGGGTCAACATCATAGAACATGAGTTTGGGTCAACACTGCAGGAGACTAATCCGGGTCATCAACATTAGGACACAAGTCTATAGTCAACCAATGACAAGTGTTGGGTCATCATCATAGGACACTAGTTTAGGGTCAACATCAAAGGACATAGGTTCAACTTCAAAAGACAGGTTAAAATAATAGGACACTAAGCTAGGATCATTAGGGTCAACATCAAAGGACATGGATTCAACTTCAAAAGACAGGTTAAAACTAGAGGTCGTGCTTTGACCATTGAGTTACAGCTGGCTAGAAATGTGTGGTCATTGTATATTTGATCATCTGTAATCAAATATTACAGGAATACCCCTCGTTTCCCCAGGTGATAGGACTTGGTGAGATATTTACGAGAAAAATAAGCTCATCTGATGTGTCATGTGCTATAATATGGGAACCTGTATAGTTTTCGTTGGGGACATCATACCTCAAGGCACATATATAGCGAATGTGGGAAGAATCAGGTGATTCATTTTCAATTTATTTGTAAAATCCAAAATGTTGAAAGGAAAATAGAAAATGCAATTAGACCCTCATGTGGTGCCATGTACACAAGCAAAAAATAATCGTACCAGTATGTGATATGTATACAGGTACCTGTATCTGAATTGGTGATCAGCAGGTGGTACCATTTATATGCACGCGTGATTCGATGTACGTTTTGTGATGGAAGGTTCATGCAAAGGAAAGAGTGTAGAAATAGATGAGGGAAAGTTGGATAATTACCCCGAGTTAACGAAATAGTGATGTAGGCATTCATAAATACTAGTCATTGTATAATTGTAGAGAGATGCTAATACTGTTACTGTACATGACGGGAAGTACTCATGGAGACTGGTGAAGGAAAGGTTTGTCTTCCTGCAATGGAAACCACAAAAACCATCGAAATGTACCCAATTTCAATACGCTTGTCCTTTGCCACACAGCAATGCAATTTGAAGTCCCCAGCTTAAACGTTTTGTGTTCTAGATCGTTAACGCCGTTACATGGATATTTTTTGTCTTGATGCCAGGGAAACCACAAAATCATTAAATGCTGCATACCAAATTTGAAATCTCCAGCTGCAACGGTTCGGCTTCTAGAGCGTCAACATAATTATATGAATATTTTCCATTTAGTTGCCATGGGAACCGCAAAAAACATCGAATGTACCTAAGTTGAATAGGCTTGTGCTTTGTCACACAGCAATGCTGCATACCAAATTTGAAATCTCCAGCTGCAACGGTCCTACCTACCTCTAGAGCATTAACGTCGTTACATATTTTCTGTCTTTTTGCCAAGGAAACCACAAAAACCATCGGAATGTATCCCATTTCAATAGGCTTGTGCATTGCCACACATCAATGCTGTATACCAAATTTGAAGTCTCTAGATGGAAAGGTTCAGCTTCTAGACCGTTAACGTCCAATTTGGACGGACAGATGAACGGATGGAGATTTTCTGTCTTGTTGCCATGGAAACCACAAAAAGCAGCGAAATGTACCCAATTTCAATAGGCTTGTGCTTTGCCACACAGCAATGCTGCATACTAAATTTAAAATCCCCAGCTGCAATGGTCTGGTTTCTAGAGCGTTAAAGTCGTTACATGGATATTTTCCATCTTGTTGCCATGGAAACCACAAAAACCATCGAAATTTATCTAATTTCAACAGGCTTGTGCTTTGCCACATTCAATGCTGAATACCAAATTTGAAGTCTCTAGATGGAACGGTTCAGCTTCTAGAGCGTTAATGTCAAATTTGGATGGACGGACGGACGAACGGACAGCACAACGCTACGACAGACAGACAAGCTGAATCCAGTATACCTCCCTATACTTCGTAATGGGGGGTATAATAATAGGACACTAAGCTAGGATCATCATCAAAGGACACTGATCTAGGGTCATCATCATAGGATACCAGGGTCATCATCATAGCGGTCACCGACATAAGTCGGTCATCAGCATATGGCATAAGTCTATAGTCACAGTTTTAGGCCACTAATATACAATCATCATAGGACACTAGTCTATAGGTATTGATCATAGGACACTAGTCTAGGATCATCATCATAAGATACTAATCTAGGGTCATCATCATAGAACATTGGTCTAGGGTCATCATCATAGGACACCAGCCTAGGGCCATCATTGTAGGACACCAGGCTAGGGTCATCAGCATAGGACACCAGCTGAGGGTCATCATATGACACCAGCCTAGGGTCATCATCACAGGGCACTAGTCTAGCATCATCATCATCTAGGACATTAGTCTAAGATCATCATCATAAAACACTAGTCTAGAGTGAATGCAGCTAAGTGAAATTTCCTTTTCAGAAGTATTGTGGTAATAATACTGGAGCATATGATTGCATATCCACTGGCAGAAATCACTACGTTGGTCTTCATCAATAACTGGCCATACCCCTCCCCAGTTTTGTAAAATTAAGTAACATTTATGTGATAAAACAATAAAAATAACAAGAATGTGCATTCCAAAGAGTGTTCCAAAGAGTGACCACAAATAATATGCATGTAATGAAAAATGAATAATATCCCAAAACTAATGAGTGATCTGATACATGTTCTACAGACTCTGATCTTCTCCACTCTAACATGTCTAATGCAATTTCAATGCATGAGCTATCGATGCTATTCAAGTGAGCAGAAATAATAAGTTCTAGTTACCTGTACAGAGAATATATCTGATTTCAGCCAGGCTCTCTCATGGAAGATATCCTTTATACTGAAAGAGAATAAATACTTAGTAGAACAAAAGTTACAAAAAGTTTTTAAGTTACTCATTATTTCAATGCTATCGTACAGCAACCGTGATATAAACATAAATGGTAATTTTAAACTGCCTGTGTTATAAAGAAATTTAATAGAGAGAAAGCACAATTGATGGAGAATGTGTACTTGTGCTGAGCCCGATTGTTACGGTATACCTAGTGATAATTTTTTTTAACACCTTATCAGTTTTGCTCAATTAAATTGTGATAAATGAACTCATCAAAAGGAATTATATTTTCTCAAATTTGTGCGTTCAGAATTTAGTGACAATTGTGTTCTTCTACAAGTAATTACTACAACTGAATTGCTTGAACTTAAAAGGAGTGATTTTTGAAAATTTAGCCTTCAATGTTGTGGTGAATAAGTTCTAAATATTCAAACTTCCACACTCCTATAATATACCCTTCAAACAAGATTAGAGTGCCTCTGGGAATGATTTCTGACAGTTCAAAGTTTAATAATTCGAAAAAATAACAATGTGACCCTCTTCAACTAAATCAAGAATAGCTTTACAATGGAGGCAAACTTTGAAAAATGAGGAACGAGTTATTTAGTTCTGCATATGTAGAGGATTGAGTTCAAATTTCATGTCTATACACCAAGTAACAACCGATTTAAAAATCGACCATAGAGGTCCATGTCCCCCGCTAGCAGCACCAGTTATGGTGGATTACATCCACCATAACTGGCGCTGCTGCTGCGGGGGCCATGGACCTCTATGGTCGATTTGTTTTGGTCGATGATATCTCATATCATTGATGAAGAGTATGATTTGAAAATGGAGATATCCAACTGCTTATAATCCAATATGGCTGATGGCGGCCATATTAGATTACGCACATTGCTGAAAAACAATCCCAACCGTCCTCTCACCAATGTCAAGGCACACCCCAAGTTTGAAGTTGATCGGTTAAATCATTCACGAGTTATTGTCTGGACAAGAAAATCTAAGATCCAACTGCTTATAATCCAATATGGCTGACGGCGGCCATATTGAATTATGCACATTGCTGAAAAACAATCCCAACCGTCCTCTCACCGATGTCAAGGCACTCCCGAAGTTTGAAGTAGATCAGTTGAATCGTAATCCAGTTATTGTCCGGACAAGATCCAACTGCTTATAATCCAATATGGCTGACGGCGGCCATATTAGATTATGCACATTGCTGAAAAACAATCCCAACCGTCCTCTCACCAATGTCAAGGCACACCCCAAGTTTGAAGTTGATCGGTTAAATTGTTCACGAGTTATTGTCCGGACAAGAAAATCTAAGATCCAACTGATTATAATCCAATATGGCTGACGGCGGCCATATTGGATTATGCACATTGCTGAAAAACAATCCCAACTGTCCTCTCACCGATGTCAAGGCACTCCCCAAGTTTGAAGTAGATCAGTTGAATCGTACTCCAGTTATTGTCCGGACAAGATCCAACTGCTTATAATCCAATATGGCTGATGGCGGCCATATTAGATTACGCACATTGCTGAAAAACAATCCCAACCGTTCTCTCACCAATGTCAAGGCACACCCCAAGTTTGAAGTTGATCGGTTAAATCGTTCACGAGTTATTGTCCGGACAAGAAAATCAAAGATCCAACTGCTTATAATCCAATATGGCTGACGGCGGCCATATTGGATTATGTACATTGCTGAAAAACAATCCCAACTGTCCTCTCACTGATGTCAAGGCACTCCCCAAGTTTGAAGTAGATCAGTTGAATCGTACTCCAGTTATTGTCCGGACAAGATCCAACTGCTAATAATCCAATATGGCTGACGGCGGCCATATTAGATTACGCACATTGCTGGAAAACAATCCCAACCGTCCTCTCGCCAATGTCAAGGCACACCCCAAGTTTGAAGTTGATCAGTTAAATCGTTCACGATTTATTGTCCGGACAAGAAAATCTTACGGAATTACGGAATCACAGAATTACGGAATTACAGACACCGGTGTTTCTAAGTATCCCCCCCTACTAAGTAGCGGGGGACAATAAAAGGGATATCTGAAAAATGTTGTAAAAATTTCAATGTAGAAAACAAGCAAAAGCTACTGAAGAACGATTTTCTTGACAATTTATTACCAGTGCTTCTTCAACCAAGTTAAGTAACTTTTAACCCAGTCTAAATATTGCCTAATTTTCAATATTATTTTTAACCAAATGTCAGATAAACAAGCATGGATCACCTGAAGTGCTCACTGTCTAATCCAGACTTTTGCTTATCTGCAGATGTTTTGTCTGATAGTTCATTTTCAAAAGCTGATTTTCCATATCATGGAATACTTTCTCATGACTTTTCTTTCATCAGTCCATAGCATGAATAATGTATTTTAATATTTCGGAAAAAACAACAAATATTTGAAGGTTTGAACCCTATTAGGGATACCATAATCTTAACCCAAATATATACCTGACACCCAGTTGTGCCATAAGTCTTGTAAGATCAGCGATCCCACCGGGTCTGTCACTAACGGTTATCACAAATCGGATGAGCCTGCCGTCAGCTGCCAGACCTCGCTCGATCACCCGGCCTAGAGCCGTTGTGTCAATGTTTCCACCACATAAGGCTATCACTACCCTATAAAACAGTACAATACAGATTCATGAAAAAGATAAACCCAAAACAATTCACTTGCATATCAGTTCATGTTGTGTTTTTTTCAATGCAGTAGTAATTTTTTATATGTATGGACTAATATAGACTTATAAATGAGTATATAGACTTATAAAGTATATAGACTTATAAATGAGTATATCATGGGATAGAATTAAATATAGGATGTTATCAGTCCACTGGATTGTATAAACCATATTCAGCGATGATAAGAATACAGATCCGCAACAAACCTGAATAATTTTTTTATTTTTTGCTTACTTTTTCCCTTCAAGTTCAGGTGTAAGTCCTTGTAGAACAGCGGCTAACGCTGTTGCCCCTGCACCCTCCACTACCGCCTTCTCCAGTTCGATCAGTCTTAGGATGGCCAGGGCGATAAACTCCTCACTGTAAATCAAACAAAATATGTCTTGTGAACAATCCTGTAAAATTCCTTGATTTCAATCATTTTCACCAACATTTAGGAAAATTGCTGCTCACGTCATCTCCCAAATGCTTCCAGATTTTAAAAATGTCATCTACAGTTCATGTCAAAATATGTGAATAGTTTTGACCATAGTTTTCTTGGCCATGTACGTGGGATATACACCTACAAAGTATGTTCATGAATACCTAAATATCACATATGTCCAACATAATTAGTCCTTTTGACAAAAAAAATAAATATTTTAATTGAGCACATTGACAGAGTAAACAAATACATATCTGTCACTATATAATTGATGAAAAGATGTTTAATTGCATTCATTTCATTATGCACCTTATTTTGATCAGTTTCAAGACTGCCCCTCTTGAGAGTTGCATATCATAAAGGTCACAAACCACCATTGAAATTTTTTGCTTCCAAGATTGTAATCAAGACTAGATTATGGCGAAGACCTGACTGGGAGAGAAATGGTTTGTGATATATTTTAAAATGTTTCTATAATATTTAAGTCTCCAAAATATTAAAACAACATTGTCAATCTTTAGTAGAAAAAATATCTGCGCCTGCCGTCCAAATTTTTCTGTGGATATGTTGGGTGGAATTACCTTCGAAATAAGTTTGAGCAGAGAAGCCAGGCTACCTTGCATGGTGGGTCATGTGGTGAGTCATCAAGGGGGAAAAATAAGTCACATCATTCGAGGAAATTGGGGAATATCAAGTCACATCAAGGGAGACAACAAAACCACACCAAGGGAGACAAACCACACCAAGGGAGACAACAAAACCACACCAAGGTAAGACAACGAAACCACACCTAGGGAGACAATGAAAACACACCAAGGGAGACAACAAAATCACACCAAGGGAGACAACAAAACTACACCAAGGGAGACAATGAAATCACACCAAGGGAGACAACAAAACCACACCAAGGGAGACAACAAAACCACATGAACAATCAAGTCAAGGTATGACAGTCAAGTCATACTCCATTATTCCTCACATAAATGTTTATATATCCATTTCCATACCTTACAACCACCATTTTGTCGATCAGCGGTGCTGCGGTGGCCAGAGCATTCACTCCAACAGTGGGAACTGCCAGTCCTGTCAACAAGGTAATAGTGAAATAATTGTCATATCAGCAACTCAAACAGGTGAACAATAGCAAGCTATAAACATAACATATGTTATAAATTATCAATTAATTAATGTAACAGGGCTTCAGATTACCCTAATTTGGGCACACCCTGTATCCGACGAGGTTAAATTTTTTTAGGCAGGAAAACATGCCCAAATTAGTGAAAATATTCAGTGTCCCTGAATTCTGGCAAAATAGGAATGCTTTGACTCAAATATGATACTTCATTGATGAGGAATCTCCAAGAAAGCAAGGATTTTTTTTTTTTAAAATATATCTATATTTTTTAATTTTTTAATTTGTTTATATCTTTTTCGCTCTCTGGGCACATCCTATTTTGGGCAGAATATTTAACGTTGCATCCAGAGGGTAATCTAAAGCCCTGAATAAAGTCCCTCTCCAGGCTCCTGATATGAAAATGAATATAAACATGGTATGAAGATTACGACAAACAAAACTATCTGCAGCTATGAATAAACAAATGAAGTTCATTCTAAACATAAATGCAAACCAGATTTACTCAAGCAAAATTAATGAAAACCCGAGGGGTTGAAGTCCCCCGACATAGAAACAATTAATTTAACTTGGAACTGTAAATTTCAGTACCCGGCATATGGAGCAATCCCAAGTGAGATCTAGTGGCAAGGTACCCACAATTACCGAATTTGTCCTAATCCGGCCAGGATTTCAGAAGATGTTGTACGAAAACATAATTTTAACTTGGCCCCCAGGTGGCGCCATCTATAGGTGGGCCAGCATGAAAAACAATCCCAAGCGAGATCTTGAGGCGAGATACCCACATGCCAAATTTGGAAAGAATCTGTTCAGGTTTTCAAAAGTTATTGTCCAAAAACAAAATTTTAACTTGGCCACCAGGTGGCGCCACCTATAAGCAGATCCATGTGAGAAACAATCCCAAGCAAGATTTTGAGGCGAAGTACCCACATACATACTTTGAAAAGAATCCGTTCAATTTTTCAAAAGTTAGTGTCCGGAAACGAAACTTTAACCCCCAGGTGGTGCAACCTATAGGTGGATTAGCGTGAAAAACAATCCCAAGCAAGATATTGAGGTGAGGTACCCATATACAAAATTTGAAAAGAATCCGTTCAGTTGTTCAGAAGTTATTGTCTGGAAACAAAGTCGGATTGATGCAAAATTTTAACTTGGCCCCCGGGTGGCACCATCTATAGGCGAACTGGCGTAAAAAACAATCCCAAGAGAAATCTCGAGGCGAGGTACCCATAACCCAAATTTGAAAAGAATCCGTTCAGTTTTTCTGAATTATTGTCCGGAAACGAAACTTTAACCCTCAGGTGGTGCAACCTATAGGTGGATTAGCGTGAAAAAACAATCCCAAGCAAGATCTTGAGGCGAGGTACGCATATACAAAATTTGAAAAGAATCCGTTCTGACAGTTGTTCAGAAGTTATTGTCTGGAAACAAAGTCGGATCGATGCAAAATTTTAACTTGGCCCCCGGGTGGCACCATCTATAGGCGAACTGGCGTAAAAAACAATCCCAAGAGAGATATTGAGGCGAGGTACCCACATACCAAATTTGAAAAGAATTCATTCAATTTTTCAAAAGTTATTGTCCGGAAACAAAACTTTAACTTCGGCCCCCAAGTGGCGCCACCTATAGGCAAATTGGCGTGAAAAACAATCCCAAGTGAGATCTCGAGGTGGGGTACCCACATGCCAAATTTGAAAAGAATCTGTTTAGGTTTTCAGAAGTTATTGTCTGGAAACGAAGTCGGATGGACGGACTGACCCCAATACTATAGTCCTTCGCCCTTCAGATGTCGGGGGACAACAAAATCTACCGAGTCTGAATCTATAAATACTTAATATTTCTTGATATTACATCATCACGAACACCATGGCCTACCTTAGGGCTGTTCCAGAACAAAGAACAAAGGATCGGGGGAAGATTTTTTATTTCTCTGGTATATGCGTGGTTGGTGATATACAGTCATTTAACATTAGTGAGATAGAATAAATGGTACATAGGTGGTTGGGGTCAGAAGAAGTAGTTTTTCCCCCACCCCATGTAGGGCCTACCTTTTTCTGGAACAGCCCTTACACCAATCATGGTCAAATGGTCAAGCACACATGCTAATGACGGATGACCAGTACCGAAATCATTACATATCCAGGAGATGGAAAGAGTGTGATGCCGCGTGACACACAGTGGCAGTCTGACATCAGCACCTGACCCATGTGACCTCTGCTTTGAACAGCAAAGCAAACCGTTTGATTGGCTGACAGAGTATGCTATGTCATCAATGGATTAGTAGATTTTTGGTGAACTTATTTTAGCCCTGGTTTGTTTACCAGGGCTTCCAATGGTAGAAGAGGAAGGAGAGGGAAGGGCCTGATAGTGAGGATGTGATATTAGAGGTCAGTCATCTATAAACCAGTAAACAGGTGCCAAAAATATGAGGTCAAATTTCTGTTAGAATTATAGCAGAACTGTTGTATAGAATGGTGACAAATCTGACAATTTCTCAGCTAGGTATTGGTGAGATAGGCCATCACAGATAAATGGATCAACAACAGTAAACAGGTTAACACTCTAGGGAGCAGACTACTCAGCGACAGGTGTTCAATGTTACAAAATTTAATGTATCTAATTATACCATCTGCTAGAGTCGCTGAGGCTTTAGTGTAAACTGGCTTGCCGGCCTTCATTGCAGCAGAAAAACTAGCACACCTCTCAGACTCGGCACCCTGAAATAAGATAATGACATAAACACTGATAAAGATAGCTGGTACCTTTCCTGGGCTAAGAGGGAGTTCTATCCGCTATCAATGGGCACATCAAATGAAGGTCAGAAAGTCTACCAAGGAATGGCACGGAATACTGGCTGCTTAAATTGAAGCAATGTATTGAAACTGGTACAGCAATGGAAGAAATGGAAATAAGATTTGTACCTGTCATTGTGTATAGACCATGGGACAATACTGGATCTTTTACAGTGCAAAATCAGTGCATAAAATAAAGCCTAGAATTCTGATGCCTCAAATTAGAATTTTTACCCAAATCTCAACCTGGTAAGCCAAATTTAACTGTATATAATGTCCCATCTCCCACTCCCATATCCACAGTCTATCCTAGCTGAACATGAACGTTTTATGGATGCCCTGAACCACTCTGCTAGATGTACTTACAATGATTTTGACATTAGGGTATAAACTCTTGATGGCGAGGGCTGTTCCAGCAATCAAGCCCCCTCCCCCAACAGGTATAATACAGGCATCTACATGGGGCACCTGTTCAACAATCTCCAGACCCATAGTCCCTTGGCCGGCGAGGATGTGTGGGTGGTCATATCTAGAGTACAGAGAACGAGAAGTTAGTGTGACTTTAAATAAAGATATTATTAAGCTTGATCCAATTGACTTGCTTATATAGGAGATGGGAGTATAAAGTTCATGACAGAATCCTTCAAATAAGCTGATCCCAATTACCAACAAACTCCTGCTTATTCAAATGACGATAGTTGTTTGAAGAGAGCAGAGATTCCAGAATTGTCTTCAGTTAAACAGTCTGGTTATCTTCCATGACATTTAAAGTGTCTAGGCCATTTACATTTAAAGTGTCCATACCATTTACATTCAAAGTGTTTAGATCACTAATCTAGACCACTTACAGTCAATGTCTGTACAACTTACATTCAAAGTATCTAGACCACTTACATTAAAAGTGTTCAGACCACTTATATTCAAAGTGTCTAGACCACTTACATTAAAAGTGTTCAGACCACTTATATTCAAAGTGTCTAGACCACTTACATTCAAAGTGTCTAGATCACTTATATTCAAAGTGTCTAGACCATTTACATTCAATGTGTCTGTACCACTTTCACATGTTTATGCTGTTTGCACCGGATGGAAGATGTCAAATATCATACAATAAAATATTTACAAACTCAGTTAATTTGTTCAAAAAAAAACAAAAAAACAACAGAAATCCCACAACCTTACCCATTAATATAGATCAGTCCTTTCTCCTGGGATATCAACATTGCTGAATGTTTAGACTAGAAAACAAAATGAAAACTCGGCGATTATAGAAAGAGAAGAATTATCTAAGTGAAGACCAAAATCTACCAATGAATGTAACTTGTGGGGTGCAGATACATGTATAACACAAGGCTATTTTACGGATAACAACTTGTGTCTATGGACAATTTGTCTAATTCGGACTTCCCTCTTCAGATTTCTGATATACAAGGAATTAATAATTTATACTGACGAGCAGGAGTCAAACTACAACAAATGATTTTATCTTGATGAGCAGGAATAAAACTGACTGATACAGAGAGCTCCTCGAAAGAGGAACCCTTGCCTTACCTCTCCAATATCAGCACCTTCAATAATGACGTTTGCCCCGTACTGTTTACAGGCCTGTACTTTCATGAGAGGGGCCACGAGAGGCATGATCACAGTGACGGGTATACCCAGGGTATGACCATGATAGGCCAAGGCTAAGGCATGGTTCCCTGCACTGGCTGCTATAACTCCTTTCTTCTTCTGCTCCTGATGGTAATATATAATATAGGGTGAAACATGTGTATACCGACTAAGCTTGGGACCAGATTATAGTGTCAGTGTTGAGAGGGGGGTTCTGGTTTATCAAGGTTCAAAATATTTAACGGAGAAGAAATTGCCCACAATTCTGAGTAAGATGTTCTCGGGATATTGGAGTTTGATGTATAATTTGATATTCAGGAAATTTATGCAAATGTGATTTCTAGTTCACTGCGTGGCATAATAAAAGTTTGCATACCAAAATTCTTTTAAGTACCGTACAATATCTCGGCAACTAGTAGGAATATTTTCATGAAATAAATTTAAAATTTCTCTCCCATGAATTTAAACTTTCATTTGGGTTCCCCTTTAAATTTAAGAATTAGTTCCATGAATAATGTTGATATTCACAGGTTCCACTGTACGAACAACTTGAATGTAAAGTACCGTGGAACCTGAAAATGTCGACCCCTGACAAACCAGGAATCCAGAAAAAAAAAACCCCAAAACTTTTGGCCCACATGTAGATCCTCCCGCAGCCATTTTTTTTTAAATCTGGAAAACTGACACACTGTCCGGAATGATACCTTCATCTGCCCGTCTGCTTGCTTGGTATTCCCAGGTTTCATTATACAATTAATGTGTAATATGTTCCCAGCCAATCTGATTGAAAACACATCTAGAAACCGGTCCACTAAACTAGACTGGACACTTTTCATTTACTAGGATGAAAGTAACTCATAGAATGGAAGTCACAATCATTTCCATCCATTTTCTGAGTAATTCATCCTAATTTATGTGAAACTAATCTGTGGGAATAATGTACTTTTCGTATCTCAAGGTCATTTGGTGACCTCGCTGCTTACTTAGACCCAGCTATCACAGAATATCCCGAGAATAGAGCACTGATAGTCATGTGACATGCTGGATTGGAGTTTTGGCCAAGTGTCCGTCTATTTCTGATGAACATTGACACATATCTGTTATAATTATGGTTGGGTTGTTTGTTCAATTATTGACATAGCTATTGGCAGCAAGACAGTCACTGAATGGCTTTGACATACCAAATATGTTGGATGCAGCTAGTGGAATGGTTTCTACATGTGGTTCTATCAGCCATCAACAGCTTGGTTCCATAGCAATCTCTAGCGTATAATCATGCCTGCAGCATGTCTCTCTCTCTCGTATGATTTGCTATGCTCCTGCATTAAATTTTGTATCCACGTTACTCCAGCTTCGGGATACTGTTTCTAGCATGCCCAACTTTTCTAAGCTGGTGTTCACAAAATGCATATCATTTACCTCAGGAAGCATAAGTAATGTGTACCGCGCCCCTCTCTCTTTGAAGCTGAAAGAAATAATAACCAGGTCAGATTTGTATACTTATAAATAAAACGTGTCATAGTTCAATGTTTTTCAGAGTTACCAAATTAATCTAATTTATTCTATACCCCATCTAGGCTTGAATTTAAAAGTATACATGATATCTCTTCGAAATTAAAAACACCAAAAGGTAATATGGAGTGAAAGAAGTGCAGCTACTAGCTAGGTCTTGTCCACCGTACCAGTGCCACTGTACTTAGCCTTCAACATAGTATCTCACCTTCCTGTATACTGGAGGAATTCTTTCTTGAAATAAATCTCCATGTTCAAAAAGCTGGACATTTGTGATTTCTGAAAGTACGATGATAGATACACATACATATCAAATTTTCAACACATGAATTACTGGATCGAACAACACAGATACAACACATTTAACATAAGCTTATAACTGTATGTATATGCACAGTATAATGTTACTTACAAATTTCCTATTACATTTAATCAAGAATGTAATCTGCTTCAAAATCAATGGATTTTGTAAACTCTCCCCTGTGCGTTTTTCAGCACCAAAGTTTGATAAAGCATCATAGGTATTATATTTGATGATAGCACAATCGCCATATACAACGAATGCAATAATATCCTGTCAGAGAAATTTACAAGTCCAAATCTGCCCATTTCGACGAGTTTTCTGTTTCCCTGCTGAAGTGTTGTATGTAAAGATGATAATGACATCACTGCATGACATTTGAGTGATGTAGCAACGCTCATGAATCTGAATGCTGAACAGCTGCAGCCATTGAATAACGTCATGGTTTGTGCCTGATCAAGGTTTGGTAGAGTGGCAGAGCATACATAGACAGAATTGCACCACACATATATACGATGGTTGACACGGCCAATGAAAAATAAAAGGCATGATATTCCATCCATTTTCTTTTGAAGGGCATACACAAGTTTAGTTTTTTGTGGTCAAATGTTTTTTTTATTTTATACCTGTCGTAACATATGTTACTTTCGCAGAGTTTGAAAGACATCGATTCCAGCCTAGATTTGAGGCTGATTACATCTTTAATAATGAGTACCTTCGAGTGTAGCTTCAGCTTCCAAGTGACAATACAATGGGGTCTTACCGTGCATGGTGTATGTTGAATACCTCCCTTGATCTTGAAAGCTGCAGCACTAACTTCTTGGAACTTGACAGCCACTGGGTTCTTAGGGTCGCAGAATGGGTCAAGTATTTCTTCCACTGGCTCTACATCGTGGACATCAGCGTCAGACTCTTCTGAGCTCCGATCCGAGTTACGATCAGCACTCATAGCTTAGGTCAATTGTCTGTTTTACTGGCTGGAATGTGAAAGTGACAGTCAGTGACCAGTGTTACATGCTATTTCAAAGCTTGAAACATGGGCCTCCGTCTGGGGATCAAGCCCTGTTGGGGTTGCAATTCATTGATGTGTAGCAGAACTACATCAACATTGCAGTCGGAGCAATTACTGGAAAATATACATAAATATTTATTTTTTAAAAAAAGTAAAAAAAAAAAAATGTTTACAGCAGAACTCGCCCGAATGGGTTCCTCGATCTGCACCTCCTCCTTGATAATTTCTTTGTTATGTCGGAGATGGAGCACTTTTATTTCGCTCTAACCAACTGTTGGGTGCCGCCCTTAGATACGTCAGAGTTGAGGTAAAATTATGTCAGAGTTGAGGAAGAATGACGTCTGATTTAGGTGAAAGTAACGTTAAAGGTGAACTGCAAAGCTTTTAATTTTATCTAAAATGTTGCTTATATACATCTTGTCTTATGTGACATAACTTTTATACGTTTGCAAAATTGTACTAATAACAATATTTAAGTTATCCTGTTATAAATCCGTCTTGAAAACTTGCATCGCTTGTCTCTCTTGGTTTGTAGAACGTTATGACGTTATAGCGGTCTCCTTCATTCAAGTTTTATTTAAATGTGACGTCATGCCACGTCGGATGAATGGACGAGGACCACTATAACGTCAGGACGTTCCAAAAACAACGGGAGGCAAGCGATGACGTTTTTAAAAGTTCTGGCTCTCGTTTTCTGGTGGTATAAGTTTTGACTTCTTATATACCCAAAATAAAACAATAACCCACAGAACTATTACCACACATATTTGTAACAACTATAGAAGTTCTTGTTTTATGACATTTTAACAGATCATTGTAAAGCTTTTCAGTTCACCTTTAATGTTGTCGGAAAGAACATGTGACGCTACCAATGACCCTGTTATGTTGCATGGACCAAGAAGAATGTCACTGAACATAGCATCTTGCTTTCGTGTACAAATACGGTGGCGCCCTACGGCCACATGAAAAGTAAACATCTCAAATGATCACATTGAATGTATTATTTCAGTAGAACACCTTATTTCACACAGCATATATATAGTGCAAATTCCTGACACAATATGGTGTTAAGGAGAGTTTTCCTTAAAGAAAAAACTCAACAAAAATAAGAAGAAAATAGGAAAAAATTCGTGCACAAAAATACTTCAGATCGAAATTTAAAATTTAATTTAAAAACACAAAATTGAAATATGAGGGTATGGGATTGGGCAGTGCATTGAATAATTATAGCATGATGAGAGCTCCCAGAATATATGAGGGTCAGGCAGACAGAGGGTGGGGCTCGGTGCCCCGGGGTGGGGACATGCTCCCGAGGGTAGTGGATGGGTTGAATAAGTTTAGCATCATGTAAGCTCCAAGAATATATGAGGGTATGGGGTTGGGTGAGGTTTAATTTAGGAGATAGAGGGTGGGGCTCAGTGCCCCGGGACAGGGGATATGGCCTCAATGGTAGCGGATGGGTTAATTAACTGAGCACGATATAAGCACCCGGAATATATGAGAGATCGGGGGTCAGGCAGGGCTTAGTTCAGGAGACATGGAGTGAGGCCGAGAAGCTGTTGATAGGAAAAGTCAAAAACACTTTGACATTTTTGCTTCTTCTTTTTTTTCGGATAGGGACACAGAGATATGATTTAGATTCTGAAGCTACAGACTTCATAAAAATGAATCTATATAGCCTATTTTACATTGTCGCATTTAATGTGAGTTAAAGGATGATTCTGTTGAATTTTGAACTGCACGAGTTCTTTCTCATCGGTGTGCCTTTCAAGAGGATGGGGGAGTTAGATTGCCACAGTCAAGAATATTTCAATCATGGCAACAGCCAGTTCAATTAGTGGAGGAAGCAGGAGTACCCAGAGAGAACCATTGCCCGTCGGTCTCTTTCAAGGTCAGAAACTACATAAAAGGCTTATAATGTAGTAAATCAGCTAAGCATGTATTAAAGTAAAAGAAATCCCTCGCATCATTAGCTACAACACCTGGCCAGGCAGCCTGTTTTTGCTGCTCAATCATATAAAAGCAATCAGCATACATTCCTCACATATATTTTTAATATACAGCTGGTCATTCCATCCGGACACCATCACAGTAATCTGGGGCTTGAGGCAATATAACCAGCCCAGGAATGTGGAAAGGTTGCTTTGACATTTTTGAGAGTTACATTGCTAGAAACATTCTAAAATACATAAATGATTATGTATACAAACCACTTCTTGCTGAAACAGGCAAAATCTATAACTTGGATCCAGAAAATGAATTGGCGATCTCAAGCTATTCTCTTTGATTTGACAGTGGCTTTGAACAGTTGTTCCCCTAAGTTGATGTGACAGTGGCTATGAGCAGTTACTCCCCTTGATGTGACAATGGATTGGAAGAGTTATTCCCATTGATGTGACAGTGGTTTTGAAGAGTTATTCCCATGAACGTAACAGTGGTTTGAACCGTTATTCCTCTTGATGTGACAGTGGATTTGAAGTGTTATTTCACTTGATGTGACAGTGAGTTTGAACAGTTGGGTCATTCTCGAGGAAAGGCGCAATTCGTGTCACTCGATCCAAATTTCCTTCTAACCAATCTTATGGCTGAAAAAAATCAGATTGTTAATAGCATTCATTTAGTAGAGTACGAATAACTCATTGCAAGCACTGTCCCCGATTGATTTTTTCGGGTAAAATTTCACCAGAACCCTCAATTTAGGGTAAAATAGACCTGTCACTGGGTGTAGTGACCTACTTGATACCACGATAAAGTTGCCAGAAATTCTTTTGTTCTACATTATTCTACCTTTTTGGCAACCAGCTGCATCTGTTCTTTCAATATATGAATATATTGTTTACAAGGGCAGATTATCTTGTGAAAATGGCATGGGCAAAGGTCTGTCACTGGTTTTCGGGTCATTGGTGTTACTGTAACTGAAATGGGAGCCAAAAAGCGAACGCTCAAATTAAAAACAAAGTTTTGCCACCAGGCAGCTTCTTTTCCAAGCGCGGGTAAACTTGAGATTCCATACGAAGTGTTTTATGAAACTCTTTTCAGCATTTCAGTCATTTCTAGCTCCAAATTTTCAGCGTATGTTTATTACCGGTCACTGATGTTACGAGTCAGGATCAACATGTAGTGGCTCCCGAGTTAAAATATTAACTGGTAATAAAGAAATGTGCATATGAATTACAAAGTCATTGTTTTTGGACCATCATGACAATATACGAGGGAGCAACAATTTATTTCTTCCAAAATGTCAGTGGTGTTACCTGTCAGTGGTGTTACTATTTGTAGGGTAACACCATTGACAATAATGACGATTTTGCTCCAAGTTTCAGTACAACTTGAATTTACCTTTCTTCCAGATAATACTAAGTTAAAGAGTCTTCTCATATACGTGTTTTGCCCCTAAATAGCTTTCACTTACGGCTGCATTTTTGCCTCTATGAACAAATTGGTCACTGGTGTTACACGAGGTCAGTGGTGTTACTCGAGATCACTGGTGTTACATTTCAGTTGGATAAATATTTGAAGAAGAAGAAGCAGTTTTATCAGAAGGCTTTTCATATACCTGTTTTGCCCCTAAATATTCTTCACTTGCAATTGCATTTTTTGCGTCTATGAACAAATTAATCAGTGGTACGTGTTACATGAGGTCAGTGGTGTTACCGGATTGTCAGTGGTGTTACGGATGCAAGAATCGTCTAGAAATTCAGAAACACTTGTTTAAGTTGTCCCATATTTTGAAAAAAGAAACAATCTCGATTAGTTTAAAGTCAGCATGAAGAATAAATAGGTTTATTATACAGAATCTACATGAATGGTTGATACATGCGGTCCAATTGGCTGATTTTAATGAGCTAAGTAGCATAATTAGGATATTAAAAACAAACTTGTTTTCTTAACTTCAATATTTTTTCATCATTAGTCATACATGTAGTTACACGCAATCTATTGCCTAGCATGTGTGTATCTTCCTATTTCTGTCCTCTTAGTGCCCAATATACTGATCATTCCTGTGTAACACCACTGACATGATTGAAGGCAACTCCACTGTTAAGTGTTACGAAAAGTTTATTATTCGGAATGTCTGCATTTATTGTACACATTTAAAGAGTTTTGTCAATGGAGACTCTGTTGAAATCAAATTCTGTAGTCATTGGTGATCTTGATTTTGAGATATTTCCCCAAGTGAAAATGTGTCTTTCCGTGAGAATGACCCAGTTATTCCCTTTGGTGTGACAATGGATTGAAAGAGTTATTCCCCTTGATGTGACAGTCACTTTGAACAGTTATTCCCCTTGATGTGACAGTATATTTGAACAGTTCTTTCACTTGATGTGATAGTCGATTCGAAGTTATTTTCCTTGATCAGGTCAGAAAGAACTAACTCAAATATAGAGGTACAAATGGTCGTGTTTGCCGCATATATCAAACTAAGAGACATCAGCCATATGCGACCACTCATTAATCATGCATACGGTAAGTTCCCTAAGTATTCGCGACCCTAAGTAAATTCGAAAACGGGCATTTTTCGCCAAGTCACGTGACACTGTTCCCTAAGTAATCGAAAACGGCCTATTCGCAAAAAACCCGCAGTCCTAACTATTCGAAAATCCCCCATTTATCGTCGCGAGATTGATAATATTATGTAGTTGTGCGATGGAAAAACTTCCAGATCAACGAGTTTCCTTAGAATTAGTATTTGATAAACCTTGCAAACTTTTGAGCATTTTGAACATAACCAATTGTAACAACTAAGTTGATTTTCAGTATGTCTCAATTGAAATGTATCCAATGTTTAAACCGCGATTTCTCATTGTCATTAAATTTGGAATATTGCCGGTTTACTGGGACATTTAAACATTGCCGATTTAAGAGAGCATACATTCGATATTATACTGAAAATATCAAAATGAAGAACTGGAAGTTACGTTTCATTCTGTCTTAAAAAAATATAATGCTGAAGTTTGACCGGACATTTCAACCACGGATTTTCTTAGCCGCGGGGTAGAGATTTACGATCAACCCCAACCTCAAGTTGCATTAATTTTGGCGACTGTATGCCATGTGCGCCTCACCCTAAAACCAGAAACGCACCTGTTTGGGTCCGACTTCGGATTTTTTTTTTCCGAAGACACGAATGTTGAGATTCCCAGCTATGATACTGAAAACATATTTTGTACTGTTCAGACAAATAATGATTTAGAAACGTATCATTTTCAACGAACGCGGCGATTCAGAATATTTTACGGCCGTGGAATTCGCGGTGATGCATATAGCGACAGAAGTTTGCGCTCTTGTATTCAACTTTTCAGGAGCAAGCAATAGTACATACTTATTCTCTTCAATCACCCCTGGATAAAATAGAAACGAGGATATTATTCAGAGAATTATCATGAAAGGAAAGCTGTGACGTGCAGGGTTAACCATGACATATGGCTGCATCGGAATCTTCATATCCGTAAAAAGCGTGGAACGGCGTCATTGTGCACGGTGTCATTGTTTCACGTTCGCATGGGTCCTTAAAAGTTTGTAAAAGTACATAATTTTTATATTGAAAATTAAAGGCCTTGAAAGTCCTTGAAAATTAGAATTTTTGAGTGAGTTTTTTTTACACTATTAGTGAAGATTTTACGGTACTTCTGACTTGATTATTGACACAAAAGTTGAATGTCGGAAGAGACGTTTACGTAAGATAGCCGAGATCATAGGCGGTAATTTGATAGCAACTGAAGCCGAGGTCGGAAGAGTGGGTGGAGTTAAAACAAGCGTTCTGAGAACCCCAACATCTCGCCTTGCGGGGTCATCCGCCAAAGGTGCAGCAGTATTGAAAGCATACATGTAGAGCAAACAATAAGGTCTGGAATAAGTGATGCGGTACAGACAATAATGTCTGGAATAGATTATCTGGTACAGACAATAACATCAGTCCCATGTGGGATTACTGGCAAAAGTTAATCCCATGTAGGATGGATAGGTCAGTGCAGTCGGATTACTGGTACGGCATTCCAGTGTGAGATTACTGCTGGGTGGACCAGTCCCATGTTATTACTGATGGATAGTCCTCTGTGGGATTACTGCTGGATAGTCCAGTCCCAAGTGGGATTACTACCATCACCATCATGGTATGGATGGTAGTGATGGAATGGATGGTAGTGATGGTATGGATGGTAGTGATGGTATGGATGGTATTGATGGTAGTGATGGTATGGATGGTAGTGATGGTATGGATGGTAGTGATGGTAGGAATGGTAAAAATCGACCATAGAGGTCCATGTCCCCCGCTAGCAGCACCAGTTATGGTGGATTACATCCACCATAACTGGCGCTGCTGCTGCGGGGGCCATGGACCTCTATGGTCGATTTTTTTTGGGTCGATGATATCTCGTATCATTGGTAAGAGTATGATTTGAAAATGGAGATATCGCTGATGAGCTTAACATAATCTAATACAGCAGATGGCACCCATATTGGATTATGCACATCCATAAAACATAATACATGACTGTCCTCTCATTAAGGTCAAGGGACTCCCCAAGTTTGAAGTAGATCAGTTGAATCGTACTCCAGCTATTGTCCGGACAAGATCAAACTGCTTAAAATCCAATGAAATCCAGTATGGCCGATGGTGGCCATATTGGATTAAGCACGTCCTTGAAAAACAATCCTAATCCTCCTCTCAACAATGTCAAGGCACTCCCCAGGTATGAAGTAGATCGGTTGAATCGTTCTCGAGTTATTGTCCAGACAAGATTCAACTGCTTACAATCCAATATAGCTGACGGCGGCCATATTAGATTATGCACATTGCTGAAAAACAATCCCAACTGTCCTCTCACCAATGTCAAGGCACACCCCAAATTTGAAGTTGATCGATTAAATCGTTCACGAGTTATTGTCCGGACAAGAAAACCTAAGATCCAACTGCTTATAATCCAATATGGCTGACGGTGGCCATATAATTGGATTATGCACATCGCTGAAAAAAAATCCCAACCGTCCTCACTGATGTCAAGGCACTCCCCAAGTTTAAAGTAGATCAGTTGAATCGTACTCCAGTTATTGTCCGGACAAGATCAAACTGCTTAAAATCCAATGAAATCCAGTATGGCTGATGGTGGCCATATTGGATCAAGCACGTCCTTGAAAAACAATCCTAATCCTCCTCCCAACAATGTCAAGGCACTCCGCACATATGAAGTAGATCGGTTAAATCGTTCTTGAGTTGTTGTCCGGACAAGATCCAACTGCTTATAATCCAATATGGCTGACGGCAGCCATATTAGATTACGCACATTGCTGAAAAACAATCACAACCGTCCTCTCACCAATGTCAAGGCACACACAAAGTTTGAAGTTGATCGGTTAAATCGTTCATGAGTTATTGTCCGGACAAGAAAATCTAAGATCCAATTGCTTATAATCCAATATGGCTGATGGCGGCCATATTAGATTATGCACATTGCTGAAAAACAATCCCAACCGTCCTCTCACCAATGCCAAGGCATACCCCAAGTTTGAAGTTGATCGGTTAAATCGTTCACAAGTTATTGTCCGGACAAGAAAATCTAAGATCGAACTGCTTATAATCCAAAATGGCTGAAGGCGGCCATATTTGATTACGCACATTGCTGAAAAACAATCCCAACCGTCCTCTCACCAATGTCAAGGCACACCCCCAGTTTGAAGTTGATCGGTTAAATCGTTCACAAGATATTGTCCGGACAAGAAAATCTACGATCGAACTGCTTATAATCCAAAATGGCTGACGGCGGCCATATTTGATTACGCACATTGCTGAAAAACAATCCCAACCGTCCTCTCACCAATGTCAAGGCACACCCCAAGTTTGAAGTTGATCGGTTAAATCGTTCACGAGTTATTGTCCGGACAAGAAAATCTTACGGAATTACGGACACCGGTGTTTCTAAGTCCCCCCCCTACTAAGTAGCGGGGGACAATTATGGTATGGATGGTAGTGATGGTATGGATAGTAGTGATGGTAGAAATGGTAGTGATGGTATGGATGGTAGTGATGGTATAGATGGTAGTGATGGTATAGATGGTAGTGATGGTATGGATGGTATGGATGGTAGTGATGGTATGGATGGTAGTGATGGTAGGATGGTATGGATGGTAGTGATGGTATGGATAGTAGTGATGGTATGGATGGTAGTGATGGTAGGAATGGTAGTGATGGTATGGATGGTAGTGATGGTAGGAATGGTAGTGATGGTATGGATGGTATGGATGGTAGGAATGGTATGAATGGTAGTGATGGTATGGATGGTAGTGATGGTATGGATGGTATGGATAGTAGTGATGGTATGGATGGTAGTGATGGTATGGATGGTAGGAATGGTATGGATGGTAGTGATGGTATGGATGGTAGTGATGGTATGGATGGTAGGAATGGTAGCGATGGTATGGATGGTAGTGATGGTATGGATGGTAGTGATGGTATGGATGGTAGTGATGGTAGGAATGGTAGTGATGGTATGGATGGTAGGAATGGTAATGATGGTATGGATGGTAGTGATGGCATGGATGGTAGTGATGGTATGGATGGTAGTGATGGTAGCGATGGTAGTGATGGTATGGATGGTAGTGATGGTATGGATGGTAGTGATGGTAGGAATGATAGTTATGGTATGGATGGTAGTGATGGTATGGATGGTAGTGATGGTATGGATGGTAGTGATGGTAGGAATGGTATGGATGGTAGTGATGGTATGGTTGGTAGGAATGGTAGTGATGGTATGGATGGTAGTGATGGTATGGATGGTACCACAGGTACATCTTTTAATCATAAGAAACATGTGTACCAAGTTTCATAATCATTCAATGACAGCTGACAACTGCAGCAAACTGTGGTGTACAGATGTACATGTGCACTTCGGCTAAACGCAAAACTCAATCAGTTGCCATAATTTGGAGAAAAATTAATATTTCATCTCAAAAATAGCACAAATAAATCCTCCAATCATAAGAAACATTTGTACCAAGTTTCGTAATCATCCAATGAGAGCTGACAACTGCAGCAAACTTATCATGTACATGTATATGTATACATGTAGAGGCCTACATGTACAATTTACCTAAACAGAAAACTCTTCATTTGCCATAATTTGGAGAAAAATTAATATTTCTTGTCAAAAATAGCACAGGTACATCCTCTAATCATAAGAAACATGTGTACCAAGTTTCATAATCATCCAATGACAGCTGACAACTGGAGCAAAGTTACCATGTAGATGTATATGTATACATGTAGAGGCCTGTATGTACAATTTACCTAAACAGAAAACTCTTCATTTGCCATAATTTTGAGAAAAATTAATATTTCTTCTCAAAAATAGCACAGGTACATCCTCTTATCATAAGAAACATGTGTACCAAGTTTCATAATCATCCAATGACAGCTGACAACTGGAGCAAACTTACCATGGACATGTATATGTACAATTTACCTAAACAGAAAACTCTTCATTTACCATAATTTGGAGAAAAATTAATATTTCTTGTCAAAAATAGCACAGGTACATCCTCTAATCATAAGAAACATGTGTACCAAGTTTCATAATCATCCAATGACAGCTGACAACTGGAGCAAAGTTACCATGTAGATGTATATGTATACATGTAGAGGCCTACATGTACAATTTACCTAAACAGAAAACTCTTCATTTGCCATAATTTTGAGAAAAATTAATATTTCTTCTCAAAAATAGCACAGGTACATCCTCTTATCATAAGAAACATGTATACCAAGTTTCATAATCATCCAATGACAGCTGACAACTGCAAGAAACTTTCCAAGTACAGATGTACATGTGCACTTCAGCTAAACGCAAAACTCATTCATAGGGATTTTAACATTAGAGTACCCCAGGGGTAGTACCCCCAGGTGGCATACCCACCCCCCATATTTTTTATATTTTTTTTATATTTTTTCTAATTTTTCTAGATTTTTTTTTAACTTGCTAAACCAAAAACCCATTCATTTCCAGGCAGGGGACACCGACACCGACACCGACACCGACACCGACGACGACATCCTCTTTCCCCCTCTCACAATATCTCCCCTTTACTTCGTAAGGCGAGATAAAAATAAAAAGATGGAATAAACTAATAGGTTTTCTGTCTACTTATTCTCTAAATTATACTGTCTGAAATGCGAATAAATTTTGCTGAACCCATGAGGTAATATTAGATAAAAACACGGATGCACATTTGGCTGTTTCGTCATCATCATCTATCGATCTGTCTTTCATCAGAAATATTCCAGAATACATTTACATCTGAAAAAGACTGAACCAATTTTTTTATATTTTTCATGAGTCGTGATCTCACTGTTACGAAGGCATAATACATTGAGGTTGTGTTGGCTGAATATATTATGAAGCGGGAACCGTGTACAAGCGAAAGTTTGGCCCACGTACCATGCTATTCAAGTATTGATCACGTGATGTTATTGCAACTCCGTATGGCGGGAAAATGTACAACCAACACGTGGCATGTTGAAACTTTCATTCTTCCATGTCTACAGACCCCACCTAATTCTATGAAAGTATTTTCATACATTTGTTAATAAAGGATCGAAGTGATACAGTGAATGGTTAGAACGGGCAAGCAATTCATGTCTTTCGTTTAGCCGCTATTCATGGCGGGATGAGCTCGTTCCAGCTGGGAAGATTGTATATCGTCTCAGACGAGTTGGCCCTGATATGGGTCTCAGTCGAGTTGGCCCTGATATGGGTCTTCAGATACTGTCGGGCGCTTGCTGAATTTGCTGTTCATTTCACTGACCTAAACAGTTTGAAAAGCCCTTCCACAATATTTCCCTATGAAGAGCAATCAAGAAATTATTAGGTTTGATTCTCAGTCTGAAAATGACGTAATCTGTGTTTCTTCATTAGATCGTTATATATTTTCACGTAAACATCATTGGCGTCACTGGGATAGTTGTGGGATAGTCTTCTCGGCCGTGAAAAAAATTCTGCAAGAGTTCAAGCATGTCCTGAAGAGAAAATAAAGAAAATATCAGAATGTCTAAGTGACCTTGTCTCGTATGTACTAATACAAGGATATACGCGAATTTGTGATTATAAGTTGGCCGGGCGTCCGATGAAACTAATCTCTTCATTGTCAGCCGATCATTGCAGTCCAATTATTCGAACCTAATTTAATGGTTAAAGAGCAGAAAGAATGCTTTTATCCTTTGATCAATTGCCTGACAAATCTAAACGCACAACAAACATTTCCCGGGTTTTACTTCAGGGTTTCCCCTCGACCACACGTGTTCGTACCACTGAACTTCACCGAAGTATATTAGGCTTCATTTTACACACAAAGTATAGCACTTGAATGTCTCGTGGTTGTCGATCTTATATCATTTAAGAGTGCTGTCTGGGGTAAATATCACAAAATTAAAGAAACACCACAGTCGACGTATTGTGACCTTTCATTGTCGAACGGTATGGGCATTTAATATGGGGACTCTAATTTACGAAAACGTCCGTTTTTCTGAACTGACGTGCACAAACTATTCGGAAGTGGTCAGTTTTTCACGACTGCGATATTCACTTCCGGTCACGAACACTTAGGGAACTTACCGTACCCATTTCTCCCCAATACTTGGATCTGACAGAAAGGTAGGGATCGAAGCTGAACGGGTCTTTCCCCAAGTTGTTGGAACAGTTTCTGCACCCAATGATCGTGCAGTACACCATGATGACTTTCGCTCTTGGAGGTCGATACAAATCTGAGGTTCATCGTCAAAGCACAATATCATAATTCAAGGGGGATAAGCAGTGTCACTGTCAGCTGTCAGATTTTCAACCAGATCAGAAAAGTTTTTATGCATATTTATAATCATATTTTTATCTGATGATTCGTTCTCAAACGAATTTAATTCCTGTACATGTATCTTAAAACACAGAGAAACAATTAAACAGACAATGTCTAGGTTAATTTTCAAAAACCTTCACACTTCACCATTGATCCGTTTTGCCTAGCTAGACTATAACCTTAGTATAGTGCACTGGTAGCCGACAACCTTCACACCATCTGTTTGACATGAAATTAGACATAAATAATCATAACAAACTGCGAACATATGGCCATTGATTGAACCCATTCTGACATGCCTGTATAAATGTATTACTATCTGCTGCACTGTGATGTGCGTAGGTGTAATTTCAATAGTGCAGTACCATCCCTTAAAACAATCATAGGAACAGCAACAGGCTTTGTTTTTCTTTGTTTTTTGCAACTCTGTGGGGGAATATATTCGATGAGATTTGGGAAAAAATAATATAGGAAATATGACAGAAAATAGATTGATTTCTTTTATCTTAAACTCCGTGATCTGTTGTAATTGGTAGACATGAAAATGCCTCAGTCTTCACTACCATTAATCAGCTCAGTTTTAGGTCCAATTAGCTTTATACAGATCGGACTGAACATTGATCAGCTATAACCAGCCTGTCTTTGTCATGTGAGAGAATCCTCAAATGAAAACAGAAGCAAGAAATCTATTTATAAAGTAGTATGCTTCTTTGAACACCAGTTTGATGAAAGTGATTCACCATCAAAACAGATTTGATTCACATTTAGAATTTTAGAATCCAACATGTGACATCATATTGACCTATAAATGTTAATTAGTGCAATAATATAGTTGGTTTACCTTGATTGAGAACAGTCAAAATATATTCAGGTGCACCACAGGGAGAATTAATTAAGGTTTTCCTGTTGATAAAGTTACATGTACATGTAACACTGGCATGTACACGGACTGGAAAGAAAAGAAAGACATTTTTAATAAGATGTACCAGTAATACCCAGACACTGACATGTCCATTATTATTGTTCATACATATTGTCACAGCTGTCAAACAATTGATTGATGAATTGTGGTCATATTGATATTTTCCATTAGTATAGATTCCCTGTGGTGATAACATTAGTTGAAAACTAGTTGTAGGTCAACATAGTACATTCAGAACAAATTTATCATATTTCTATGGCACAATGCTTGTCCAGTAAGGTACTCATATAAGGCTAGATCTCAATACACACTGGCAGGCCAAGCCCTTGAAGCCTGTAATGTGACAAAAAGAAGACTACTCTGGATAGTCATTGACAATTTGCAATGCCATTTCATGTCATAAAAATACAGATGTTTGTTTCACATAGCCTGTTACGTACACTATCTATAGCCATCTTCACAAATGTTCACTATACGGGAAGAATATAATTTTTTTACTGCAATATATAGAACCCAAACTATATATTTAACTAGCAATATGCATCCTATGGGCACTGACTAGCAAGGATAAGGTCTGCTTGTTTTCCATGATTCATAGCTTAATTTGGATCAGCAACCACTGAGGTAATTAACTTCCATTAGTGGGGGGTTTGCATAAACCATTTTCAGTCAACCAGGCTGGTACCGGTATTCCGACTAACAAACTACCATAGTCAAAGCCCTTCCATGTTTGATAAAAAAAATCAAAAAAAATAAAATCCCAACAGATAATTAACATGAACGGGCGTTGGACTTTCTGGAACTCATGGAACATTATGTATGAAAGTTGTTAGGAGTGATTGGTGACCTAGACAGCTGGTGCATAAAAACAAGCCCCCTGCAATGTCCCACTAAATGTGAATGGTTATTATCTTAGCAATAATTTCAGCTTAAAGCCCAGCTAATAGACAAGACAGATGGGGTAGTTTATAGGACATGGCATACACCACAGACAGTTTTATGCTTTACTTTCACCCGAAAATCTGATTAATCATTTTTTTTTCAGCCCTTGGCAGTTTTTGGTCGATTTCTTCCCAATGGTTTGAAGTAAGGCTTTGACAATGCACCCACTGTTCAATCTTAACATGCGGAAGATAGATAAAAAAGAATAATTTCATACTTACATTTATTTTTCGCGTTATTTTAGTCAATAAGACTGTCAATCAGGCTTAATCCAGTTAAATATAAAAAACCCAAATGCAGGTATCAACCAAGTATACAAGTATCAACCAATACAACCGGATTGATATTAGCTCAGTACAGTCATATTCACCTGAGAAATACAGGATTATGAAGTGAAAAATTAATACCATTGAAAACGTTTTGGTTAATATTTTGAATTATACTGTACTACAGAACTTAGAACTTCTTTATTGACAGATCAACACAGTCAGTAGACTAGAAATATAGTCATACAAATAAGAACAAGATGCCAAACATGGCAGATGAATACAAGCAGAATAAAAGCAATATTCACATGACGCAAAGCTGACAATTCAATATGACCATAACATTCTGACACACGTATATATATACGATCAGCTTGACATGATCCCGATATTTCACACTGCATGAATCAATTTATTGATCTCGCAGCTTTTATATTCTGTTAAAATATATTAACTCAAACTCAAATTATCTTTCATAAATTCTACATGGAGAATATAATGGTAGGAGCATAAATAAATATGAAATAACATTTTTTTTCATGTTTCTTCTTTGAATATCTTCCTTGTGCCAAGATTGGCAACTGGATGAGTTTTCATGACCATACTTCAAATCATTGGAAAGATATTGGCAAAAGACTACCAAGGGCTGGGAAAAGTTGTGGTTTCAGGTAAAGGTCCTCCAGGTCCCTTAATCCGCGTTTCAGATATTCAGAGTTGGCTGCAGTCAGTGCAGAGTGAATACTGCGGTTCAGCTATAGACACGCAGCAAATGCGTACTGTCTGCAACGGAGGTAAAGCACAGGCAGCTGCACTAATTATGTAAATTTGGTTGATTAAAGAGAAATTAGTGAATATCATATGTCGTGTCTATATCTGTATATGCCGTGTTGTTGTTGTACGTAAACAACAACAACAACATTTAATATATTGACATTCCGCTTTTATTTCACTGAAATTAACATTATTAGGGCCGGCGCCTGTGGGTAAAGCCAGTGCCGAAAAAATCGAGTACAACCGTCTTCATGATTTCGTGATAAATCATGACAATAATAAATAGGCAGCCATATCCCGGATAATGGATTTGCCCACAACAACAACAACACATATTAAACTTGGACAATGAATAGAGAAGATGATGTTTTCGTCTAAGTGGACTAACAGATATACAACATTAAATAATAGTGAATCTGAATTGAAAATAGTTTGAAAAGTTAGCTGGGGCTTTTTATTTTCGCCGAGGTTTTTGTCTGGATCGTTGTTGTTGTTTACTGGTTTAGGCTTTAGCGGATCACGTTTAGCAGACATCTACAACAACACAGTTTGGTTGAGTTTCAATCCTCGTAATTGTGTATGGACGAAAGAAACAACTATGCTTCTTATCCAAAAGAATATTAGGAAATCCCAACTTACAGGTATCGCCTTCAAATGAGTCAATTATTCGTTCTTTGACGACAAACTCACTGTGGCAAACTTCTGCAGTTTGAGTTTCAGTGGTTCCGTTAGGGATGAAGAGATTCGACCTTCACCTTGTGCCAGTTTTGGAGGTGTGTCCCGCTTTTAACCAATCAGAGAGACGGAAATTGCCAAGCCTTCACTCACACGCACATGGGTTACATTTCCGACGTAAACAATGATGCGGTTCAGACAGGATAGTGTATTCCGGTCTGTGCCAACTCGACTGTTTCAAGGGCGATGAAGTTTCAATAACACTGGCTCAGGTTTGCGGTCCATCTACAATTAATGTGCTTTATAAAAACATGTTAATATGTCGTGAATGGATGGATGGATGGATTTACTTGCGCACTCCATCGTGGTACGATGGGCACTGCCACTGGTCATGCAGGACACGCCATGCAACCCGTTCCCCAACACCATCCTACACATGGTCCCTTGTACCAGTGTTACAGACACTGACAACTCCCCTTTATTGTCCTTGACTCATCTATCTCGCCGACCATAGTGTTTCCATAAATTATTATACTTTTAATAGTTCTATAATTGCGCTAAAGGACATCTATACTACAGTGTTACCATACTTTTAACATGATGATACTGATCATTCTATATTCAATGAAAATAACATCTGGCAAAAATCATTTTTCTATTTTTATTGGCATAAACCATTAAATTTATATGCTGAAGGCCTTTGTCCAGAATCCAAATAAGCCTACATGCTTTTGTCCTGAAGGGATTTTGACTGCACTCCGTTTAATATGTAGTGACATATTTGGTTGTGTATATCATCTAAATGTTTGTGTCCTAAAAGTTTCATTCAAGACAACATATTTAATAAATTCAATCTATAATACGAAGCTGAGCATCTGAAAACCCCTCGGCTCTGGGCGCAAGCCATTCATAATGTATTCAATTTGAACCATACTACTGTAACCAAGTGCCAGGTGACAAACTGAGATGTCTAAATCACTGAATCACATATAGCTGTTAAATATATATATATTCTTTATTGTAGACTGACATCTTTTGTAAACTATTTTACTTGTGTGTTTAAGCTGCAACCTTGCCTATTTGAATCAGACATCTGTTGTTTACTGAACTGAACCCCTGGGTTGTCATATATGTATTTGGGAACAATGGTGCTGCCAAGTCACAGATATTGTCTGACAACTCAGCATGTAGAACTCGTTTAGGCCAGTCCAGTAATTATTGTATCTTTGATGTCCTACTGTTTAATTGAAATCATATCCTGTCATTTTAGCATAAAACCACTAGTTTTTTGAATGTTAGTCAGTTTGGTATCCAGCTCGAGAAGAGACAACATTGATCTATGTTAAGTCTGGTACCCAGCTTTCCGGAAAGACATTGTTAGACCTTTAATCTACATGTAAGTTATTACACAGATTCTACAGAGTGGAAACCACATGCTATGAGAGGAAAACCTTTTAAGAATCTGTTATATTGTACATGATTGCACACCAGGATTTACCGTAATTATATGTTAAAGTTGAAACTGTCTTCTTGAAGTTGGAGTTACTTTCATTCTATACTTATTGAGTGTCACTAGGGTTAAATGCTAGCTCCCCCAAAATAACCCTTTGTGATAACCAGAAAGCCAACCTGGTTATAGTTGGTGTGAGAACCCATGGGCTTGAGTGGATTCTATCTTCACTCAACTTTTCCGATACCTCAACGTTTGCTCGCCTCCTGTGAATAACACCTGAAGACTTCAAGATGGTTCCAGAGTTTATACCAGAAGCTGTCGCTGATGTGCTGCAAATGCTAGGACTTTCAACTTTACCTTCAACATGGAACATTCAAGAGTTAGAATGCAAAATACAGCTCAACTTGACATGGAAGAAACCAGAAGGTACTGTACATGTAAATACAAGTAGCCCTGTTATGCAAACTAAACCTCGTTCTCACAAGTCGTCAGCTAAACGTCTGCGTGATCAGAGGAGACTTGAACAGTATCTCCAGAAGAAAGATATTGAAAATCAAAGTAGCGCCAGTAATTCAACAGCCCAGGATGAAGATTTCATGGAGGATGTACATTCAACTGTGAGTAGTTTGTCAAATACAACAACAAATAACTGTCCACTTCCAAACTCCCAGATACATATAACAAATCTTGTGAATGAGGAATCACCTGTGAGCAACATATCATGTATGACAAGCCAGGTAGATTTTGGATATCCAAAATCACTTGTCTCAACTGAAGTTAGCAGTTTCGTGGACTACAGACCAGCAACAAACATTGAGGTTATTGATTCTACCAGCCAGACAAACACTGTTTCTGGTCATTCCATAGAAACACAGACAGAAACCATTCCGGAGAATCCCCACAACTCTAAATATGGCATTAAAGTACAGGACATACGCCCTCAAGAGTTTATGGCATTACGCTATGAAGATGGCCAAGAACAATACATGGTCAGGTGGATAATGAATTGCACTTGGGTTAACAGAGAAGACTTTGACGAACTGCTGAACATGATGTTGTTTTGTCATGGTCCACCTCCTTTTTGGAAGGGATATTTATAACATTAAGTGTACCGGTATCTCTGATTCATTACTTCTTCAAGTGCTTCACGTTATCTACATGACAATTATTATTTGTCTATATCATCCTCATTGAATTGTGATGTATTTATTTGTATTAATTGTAAGCTTCATAATGTATCATAGGTTGATTAGATATACCAGACGTGAGGACACGTCTTACCAGAAAGGGAGGCAACTGTAACCAAGTGCCAGGTGACAAACTGAGATGTCTAAATCACTGAATTACATATAGCTGTTAAATATATATATATTCTTTATTGTAGACTGACATCTTTTGTAAACTATTTTACTTGTGTGTTTAAGCTGCAACCTTGCCTATTTGAATCAGACATCTGTTGTTTACTGAACTGAACCCCTGGGTTGTCATATATGTATTTGGGAACAATGGTGCTGCCAAGTCACAGATATTGTCTGACAACTCAGCATGTAGAACTCGTTTAGGCCAGTCCAGTAATTATTGTATCTTTGATGTCCTACTGTTTAATTGAAATCATATCCTGTCATTTTAGCATAAAACCACTAGTTTGTGAATGTTAGTCAGTTTGGTATCCAGCTCGAGAAGAGACAACATTGATCTATGTTAAGTCTGGTACCCAGCTTTCCGGAAAGACATTGTTAGACCTTTAATCTACATGTAAGTTATTACACAGATTCTACAGAGTGGAAACCACATGTTATGAGAGGAAAACCTTTTAAGAATCTGTTATATTGTACATGATTGCACACCAGGATTTACCGGAATTATATGTTAAAGTTGAAACTGTCTTCTTGAAGTTGGAGTTACTTTCATTCTATACTTATTGAGTGTCACTAGGGTTAAATGCTAGCTCCCCCAAAATAACCCTTTGTGATAACCAGTCAGCCAACCTGGTTATACTACTTTGAAGATGTCAGGAACACCAAGCGGCATGAAAAACAATCCCAAGAGAGATCCCCAGGCAATTACCCACATACCAAATTTGGAAAGAATCTGTTAAGTTTTCAACAGTTATTGTCCGGAAAAATATTTTTAACTTGGCACAAAATTTTAACCTGGCCACCAGCCATAAGTAGATAGCTATAAGCAGAATGGCATGAAAAACCAAGCGAGGTCTTGAAGCCATACCAAATATGGAAAGAATCTGTTCATGTTTTCAAAGTTAGGCCTATATTGTTTGGAAACAAAATTTTGACATGGCCCACAAATGGTGCCACCTAGACAGACTTACACGAAAGCAATCCCTGGCGAGATCTAGAGGCAAGGTACACACATACCAAATTTAGAAAGAGTCTGTTAGTTTTTCCAAAGATATTGATAGGAAACGATGCAAGATGGAGGAATGCACAGACGGACATACCCCAATCCCATCCCTTCAGACAACAGGGTACAAATAAACCTTTGTTTGCGCTACAGAAAACAGAGAGAAAATTGGGTTGCATTTATATAAATATATGTTAGACTGGGATCCCCAACTTCTTACTTGTAATAAGTCATTGTAATCCCAGAAGTACCGCATATGCACGCCAGGCAAGGGACTGAAGGGCAGGTTCTCGCACATGCGAGCACTAGCAACGCTGCCGTCTTGGTGGTGTAAATGATAACTTTAGTGCAAGTAAACTGCAAGGAAAATATCTATCGATGTGTTGCTATAATGAAGCGTCTCAAGACGGTGGCGTTGCTCGCTCTCGTGAAAAAAAGCAGGTGTGTGAACTTGCCCTTCAGTCTCATCCCTGGCATGAATATGCGGTAACATGGGATTATGATGGGGCTTATTGCTATGAAATGTTGAAGTCCTTGGCCTATTTGCATAATCCCATGGCCAGAGGATCGATCATTTGGTTAAATTTCAAACTAGAGCCTATGGGCTTTAATGAGATCTGGTAGCTGTGTTATTGGGGGATAAGTTTGTAATGAAAAAAATGCACAATTGTATATTAATTTCAAGTTAGGCACAGGTGGCACCAGGCACGAATGTATGTGGCTAAAACGCAATCACAAGTTACATCCTGCGACAAGGTATCTGAAGGGCCGTTCGCACCATAAACGCATCCTTTAAATGCTTTAACTTCTTAACCCTATCTGGCCTGGGCTTTTTGGGACCTGTCCAGGCCTGGGGGGGGGGGGAGCGAAATGGCCCCCCCTAATTATTTTTCTTACCCCTTGAGCTAGGGGGCTGAAACTTATCACACTATACCCTTGGGTCAAACTCTACCAGAAAATGTGGAAAAATCCAAGATGGCCACTTTGATGACATAACTGACGTCATTTTCAAAAACGACATTTTTTGGTCGATTTTTCTGTCCGATTTTCCGTATTTTTTATTTTTGCAATTTCTACTCAAAAACTGCATGATAAATTAGTAAATATAAATGTGATGTGAAATAAAATAGTTTTCGCCCACCTTTCTTCGCGAAAAAGCAGAAATTTTGAAGAAATATGACAAAAACATCACTTTTCTGCTACCCCATGTGGCCGCCATCTTGGATTTACCCATGATCCTCTTCTCGGGGGGTTATGCAAATAGGCTCAAAATGACCCCAATATGATAAACTATAAAGTCGAGTTTCAGCTCTCCATTTTTCGTCGTTCCGGATATAGCGAAGAAAGTTTGGTAGGGGGGGCCATAATGGCCTCCCCCCCAGGCCAGATAAGATAAGATAAGATAAGATAATTTTATTTAACGTCGATATTGAGAACAATTGTAAAGCTTTAAAAAGTTTAAACATTTAAACTTGAACCAACCAATCAGATGTTATGAACTGACATTTTCCTGTTAAAAAGCAAACGTTTCCAGTTGTAAATTCGCGACTTCAGACGTTTCCTGTCAAAAGAAAAATTTGGTCTTTTAAAGGTTTCCGGTTAAAAAGATAAGGTTTCCGGTTGTCATGGTTGTGATCGTCCAATCAGATTTTTTATTTGGGCCGCGTGTATTCCAACATCTACACCAACACGTGCAAATCTCCACTGGCAAACGTTTCCGGTATAGTGTATTTTAACCAATGAAAACCATTCTTACAAATTAGTATGGTAAAGAGAGAAAAATCAAAGTTTTGCTTAGTCCTTTTCGTTCAAGCCGATGGGTGCTCTCGTGTGGAGTTGATAGATCCAGTAACGCTCTCGAGCTTGGCGTGATTTGGTGCTAGCTTCGAGATCTGGGTCTGATGTCATTACTTCGATAATGTGGAAGCTAATGTGGTCAGTCATGTGGCCGGCTGACCAGAAATGAAGTGGTGCTGGGTTTAAACTATGATTCCGTGTGTCATTGTAATGTTCTCGGATACGTTCGTGGAAGGTTCTCTTGGTTTCTCCAACGTATTGTTTGGAGCATTTGGTGCATGTGAGTAAATAGATCACATTGCGGGTGCAACAACTGCCAATGAGATTGCTATTGT
>JAVTVY010007429.1:0-46036 GCA_036873755.1 Hanleya hanleyi | reverse complement strand
TCCATCACCTCACACCCAACCTTGGCAAGCCGCGTTGGGTGTTACAATTTTGTTTGCTGTTGTCGGCGGTGTTCGCTCTTGTCCAGTCAGAAGCCGCACTATAAGAAACTACCCTTGTGTAGCGTCAATCTTCGGCCATGTTCGCTCTTGTTCGTATTCAAATGTCATCCAACTGTTCTGGTAATCTATCAGACCATTTGCTGTCCACTCTACGATCGCTTCAATACGGCATCCGACAAGATCCATTCAGAGCAAAGATGTTCCCTAGAGATCGATCTAAAAGTTCCTGTTTTCTATTACTCCTCGACTGCGCCTGAACACAATGGCGTCACTTCCAGTCCAAACCACCTCAACCGTAGTCTACTCGCCGAGAGCGTCAAAATCAGCCAACGATTTCAAACTTTACCGGGAAATCCCCCGACAGTCAAGTTACCGGAATTGACCTTTCCAAGTTGCTATATCCACCACTTTATCCCTCCTCACCGCGTCCCGACAGGTTTAGACTACACGGCCCACAATCCACACCGAAAATGCGCTTTCTCTCTTACTCTCCAAGTGCGCATTCGTGTATCACTGACCCTACTCTGGTCAGGACCCTGTAGAAAACGATAGTTCAGTCACCCCCACGTCTTGTTCCGAGTGGGCATCCAGGTTTTTCCTGTATCATTCAGAGTTCTCTCCATTTGCGCAAAGATGGAGCCACCGCTTGGTTGAACGTGTGCACCCTTACTCCCCTACCACACTATCGTATGGCGCATGCCTGGATCCCCGGAGTCTCGTTGCATGGGTGAAATCTCCATGTCTCTCACCCCTCTCGATCTCCGTAAATCGTCCTACTTTCTCTTGGCATGCTCAATCCATTGCGCATGTGCAGGGTCAAAGATCAACACCGGTCACGATATCCAAAGGTCAATGGACGCCCAGATCTTCTTTCTCTACTACTTAGAATTATATTTCTCAAGGAATAATCCCTCTATTGGGGGAATGAAACAAGGCATTATTCAGCATAAGTGGCAATCAATCTTGTGCGACACATGTGAAAACTATTCAGATGGAAGCAAGAAGGTTACTATCAAACTGAGAACGTGTATTGATAATCATGAAACACTGGTGATATCAATGCTAATTCTGATCAATATACCCCAATTGATTTTTAATTTTGCTCTATTATGCAGATTTGCACAATCGTACATAAAAAACACCGGCGCGTGTCTATATCAACAAGGTTTGCGTGCTATTGTACCTGGAAGAGTTTGATGAACTTACTTGAGAGCATTTTCGAGAATCCCGCAGTGCGTCAGATATCAGTGTGCATTCCGATTAAAATAAATATATTCCCCTAATGTGCACATTACTACATGGGACCACTTTTTCCTAAAGAGAGGCATAAGAGAATGTTTAGTATCTCCTGAAACTTCCTAGTTGTTCAGCTGATCGAAAGTGTAATTGATACGACAATATAGGTTGGTCAGAAAAGATTTCATGAAAGTTACACCATAGAATTTCCGATTGAAAAATACACAAAACATGAATGGACACATTTTCAACATAGTGAGGAAAATCTAGTTCTGGTTTCGTCAAAATTCAGACGAAAGTGGATAATTTACTCTTCTTTACCGACCACACAACAAAAGTTACATCACGAAACATCATAGTTTGGATTCAGCACTCACAATGGAGCCCTAAGAATGGGTTGATACATAAAGCAGATAAGAACTTGCATAACATATCTAAGCTTGATGCATTTGTTTACAAAGGTCTTAGTCTGAATACACATTAACCGATTAAGAGACTAGTGTGACATAAAGGTTAGATCCATCATACCATGTGTGCCGTAAATGGAGACCTCGGGAAATATTCACGAATAAATACTTGAATTCCATGGGAAATATTCACGAATAATACTTGAATCACACAAGCTATATATATCAAGTATCTGTGCTGATAAATAGGAGTTCTGGGCACCCCTGCTTCCTTCTCCCGTGGGTATCAATGATATACTTTCTTCCCTGGCAATTTGCCTTCGTATCTTTGCTGGTCTATTAAGGCACACGGCATATGTATTCTGTCTGCAACGAAGCGTACTGGCAATTCTCCATCCTTTTTTTTGTGCAAAAGGCAGTCATTCATTATTTGTGAGCAAGATATCATTCTCAGAAATGCGAGAATGTTTAATAATCTATATCTTATTTGGAAAAGTCTTAATGGCTTTTAAAATAACAAATAATGTATTGTGCCGAATGATTTGTCAAGCCTGAAGGCAAGAGCAAACAAAAAAACTTGTGGTAGTGACATTATCTTATTACCCACGCTTGCAATTATCATGTAAAATAGGACATTTCTCCCTTCGAACATCCCCCCCCCCCATGTGGACATTTCCCCCTCCTTCTTATAGCTATTTGTGCTATGATTTCATACGAATGTGAAACACATATTGACAAAAACATGTTATTCTTATTTTCAATAAGCTATTTTCTCCAGCTATATTTAAGATAGCGGCACTGTTAACCAGATTTAGTAACAAAATAAAAATGCAACCAAGTTATAAATAAAGCGATTTTGATGATTATCTTTTCAATAAGTTACTTTCAATAAATTGACCTGATTTCGAAGAATACCCCATGGTTTCAACGGAGACAAAATAAACATCATTGTTAGATGGTATATTGCTGCAAATATGTTGTCTTTTCAAATTTAATCACCAATTTAAATCAATCAGCATGTTTGTTACATAATGTCTGTAACTAGGTAGAATCTATTGTTTAGTTTATCTTTATCCCGAGTTAGCCCATTGCCGGAGTAGGATCAGTCCGTGCATGGCACAAGGAAAGTCATTGTATGCAGTTTGTCTTCAAAACCACTGATTACAATACCATTTAACAATCCTCACAGCTTTATTATCCTGATTTCAGCCTGCTGCTCGAGTAGAATCACATAACTATGTGATAGTTATTAACTTATACTGTGTATTTATTGTTTAGTCATGCCAAATTATAGAAAACAAGAAAAAAAATAAGATAGTGCCACGGCACTGTAGCTCATCTGTCTGTAACTGGAGGAAGTAGCTGTGAGAAATTTTTACTAAAGATCTGCAATAGATGAGTTTCTAACTTGTGTTGTCCCCCTTGAACACTAAATGATCCATGCAGTTATTTCCTGAGATTTCATGATAAAGTTTCATGAGAAATTCAAGATGCGGCCATATTGGATTTTTGAAATGGACCAAAAAAGGTATCTTGCACAACTGGACCACAAGGGGAACCTGTGCACCAACATCCATGCAGTAATATCCTGAGAACTCACGATAACAAAATTTCATGGGGCCACTGGTGGCCATATTGGATTTTCGAATCGGACAAGAAAAGGTATCTTGCTCAACTTGGACCCAAGGGAAACCTGTGTATCAAATTTGAGAAAGATCAATGCAGTAGTTCCTGAGAAATCGCGATAACAAAGTTTCATGCGGAAATCCAAGATGGCCACCTGATGGCCATATTGGATTTTTCAATCTGACCACAAATGGTATCTTGCACAGCTAGACCCCAAGGGCAACCTCTGTACCAAATTTGAGAAAGATCAATGCAGTAGTTCCTGAGAAATCACGATAACAATGTTTCATCTGGAAATCCAAGATGGCCGCCTGGTGGATTTTTCAATCAGACCAAAAATTATATCTTGCACAACTAGACCCCAGGGGGAACCTCTGTACCAAATTTGAGAAAGATTCATGCAGTAGTTACTGAGAAATAGAGATAACAATGTTTCATCTGGAAATCTAAGATGGCCGCCTGGTGGCCATATTGGATTTCTGAATCAGACTACAGAAGTAACTTCCACAACTAGACCCCAAGGGGAACCTGTGTATCAAATTTGAGAAAGATCCATGCAGTACTTCCTGATAAATCACGATAACGAAGTTTCATAGAGAAATCCAAGATGGCCGCCTGGTGGCCATATTGGATGTTCGAATCAGAGCAGAATAGGTATCTTGCACAACTAGACCCCAAGGGGAACCTGTGTCCCAAATTTGAGGAAGATCCACGCAGTAGTTCCTGAGAAATCGCAATAACAATGTTTCATGGGGAAATCCAAGATGGCCGCCTGGTGGCCATCTTGGATTTGTGAATCAGACCACAAAAGGTATCTTGCACAACTAGACCCCAAGGGGAACCTGTGTACCAAATTTGAGAAAAATCCATGAAGTAGTTCCTGAGAAAACGCGATAACAAGGTTTCATGGGGAAATCCAAGATGGCTGCCTGGTGGCCATATTGGATTTTCGAATCGGACCATAAAAGGTATCTTGCACAACTAGACCCCAAGAGGAACCTGTGTACCAAATTTGAGAAAGATCCATGCAGTAGTTACTGAAAAATAATGATGACAAGATTTCACTGGTAAATTCAAGATGGCCGCCATGGCAGCCATATTTAAAATCGTATCGACACGGCATGAACAAATTCTGGTGTACTCATTGGGGGAAACATGCATGCCAAGTTTCAGCTTAATCGGCCAAGCGGTTTCAGAGAAGAAGATGTTTACGGACGACGCACGACGCACGACGGATGACACACGACGGACGACGGACGACGGACAATCAGGCCATGACATAAGCCCATCGGGCCTTCGGCCCAGACGAGCTAAAAAGTCAATTTTGTTACACATTCGTATGAACTCATAGTACACAGATATATATGAAGTGGGATATGTCAGCAGGGAGAAATGTCCTCGGGGGGATGTGCGCGCACCGTCCATGACAGGCCGTTTTTGAGTATTTGAGTTTTTATAAGATCATAATAATTTTTCAAAATTGTGTTCATTTCAAATGTGGTAGACTTGCGCTAGCCTATTAGCTAGAAACTCAATTAATACGTGGAATATGCTGTCCGTTTCCATTCCGCCTGGCAATATAGTGACATAAACTTCGTCGGCTGACGTTAGAAGTTTTGTTTCCCTTTTTTCTTATATATTTTAGCCTGGTTATCTATAGGATGACACCTTAAACCGACCTACCGTTTTCAATATCGCAATCTCTGCCGTTACAGTAAATCGAAATATGATTTTTGTTCCAGCAGTCATATTTTAGTTATGCTAAAATGTATACGAAAATCTAATATGGGTGCCCAATATCATTGATGCCTTAGATTAGTGAAATGCTGGACTTCTACTCTCGCGCACAGTATGTGAGATTAAACATCACAGAATATGATGAAGTCGTAATGTAAGGGTCAGGCGACAATGCATGCATGTACAAGAGCCAAATCTAGGGACAACAAAGTGTCTCGACTCAGTGGTACAAAGGCATTGCCAATAGTTCCTTAAATGAAATAATGTATAATAATTTATTATAGGGTCTCTGGTGGAACTAATAAAATACGAAACAAGTTTGTGCTCGGATCATCTGATTTTATTTCGATAAAATGCGCACATTTATTATCTCATGTTATTCATATCGGAATACACATACCTGTGAGTAACCGGACCTTCTGACAGATTTATATACGATGAGTAAAAATCTCCCAAACGGGCTTCTTGCAGCTCAAATTAAAAAAAAAGACAAACAAAAAACGGGGAAGGCCTTGCCTAAATGTGGGGCTTTCACTGTGAAATTTATATAAAAATCATCCTTTCACAGACAAATAACAGACATCATAATTTTACTTGCCATGCATCATGGTCAAGTAGTACACAATTAGTCATTCTCCCAACGTCAGAGTTTTTAAACTCGAAACCGTCGATAAACAACATAACAATAGGGAATATACAATCTGATGACATGAGAATGACAATTGGTATACTGTCCTAAATTTGACACTACACATGTGGTAGAGAATACAATTGGTTTGGATATTAGTAGTCACGAGGGCTTCAAGACGAGACCCTCCATCACCCATTGAGACCAGGAATGGCCCCTGTATAGCTCAAACACACCCCAAAAATGCCCTCTTCGCTACTGCCCCTGGACTCTTCATGACGTCATCTCCATTTCAAAACCCCCAGTTGTAGTCTACTCCACGACCGCTTCAATATGATGCCTTGCAAAGCCCATTTACCCCTGTGCACCCCAAAATATCCTTTCAGTAATACTTCTCAACTGCGCATGCGAACCGTGACGTCATTTTCGTTTCACGCCAGGCGTAGTCTACTCCACGAGTGCTTCAAGATGAGACCCTGCACAGCCCATTTGGACCCAGGATGGCCCACCCTTTGCCAAAAAGTACACCTCAATGCTTCATGGTGATGCACTCCGTCACTTTCCTGTGAAATTCAACCAATGTCTTCGAGACCACTCCCAAAGTACGCTTCAGCTTGCAAGAGATCGAACAAATATCCACACACTATAATTTGCGCCACAAGCAAAAAAAAAATACTCATGGATTCATGTGAAGTCCATTTTCCACATTTTGTACACCCTGCAAAGTCTGTTTTAAGGGGAGGAATTCCTAGTCTTTGATTCCCCTTCAGTCACCTGACCGACATTGAAGCGCGCTTCAAGTTGAGACCCTTCATGACCCAGGGTTAGCCCAGTTCTATCCACGTGACTGAGTGTTTTTCACATTTTTTTTTTCATGAAATTCCAAGATTTACGTTTTCTCCGCCAGTCACTCAACTGGAAGTGATCTCTCTACATTGCAATGGCAACCCCTTTACTGGAAGTGACCTTTCATTCAGAAGTGATGTGGCATGATATTCCACCTCTCTTTAAAGAGAAAAACAGGTTAAGCTATGCTGGCAGGACTGTTCCCCATATGTATGAAACTTTTATTCATATGCACATAACTTTTCAACATTACATTGTTAAATAAAATTTGTTCTAAATATTTAGAACAGATGTCCACAGCTGACACAGTTCTTTAATTTAGGTATCGATGAAGACTCCCTAAGTGCACTCATTGAAAATAAATCGAATGTCGAAAGTCTTATGGATCTTATACACTTACAGTCATTTCAGCTAAAAACTGACTGACGATAATTTGTGAAAATATGTCTTCGAAAGAAACAAAATTATGACAGATTTGGTTAAACTGGGATATTTGTCAGCTCTAATACCCCACTTGCACAAAATTCAAATTATTCCTTTAACAATATACCGAGAAGCCGGAGTGAATGCTGCACCAATATCACTGGCAGTCACATTGAGAGAGCAGTTTATATGTACAGCAGTTGATACATCCAATGTCTTCCCTTTCACATGTGTCCATAGGAAATATTTTAATAATGATAACTGGTTTATCTTTGACCTGAAGTTGCCAGAATTATTATAAATGTAAGCAAAATGGTCCTTTCCTGGAACAATAGGATAAGTGATAAGCTCACATGCTAACAAACCCATGCTAAATAGATAGGAAAGAATGGGTGAAAAAAACTGATGTGAACTGCTGTCTCAATGCACCTGCCAGTGCTATGGCAGAGTTTTATTGTTAAAGCATTGACTTGAATTTTGTTGAAGTGTGCCATTTCGTATTTCTGTGGTTTCACCATTTTGGGTACCGATAAGATGGTATCAGCACCTGCGTGTGCAAGAAGGGATATCCAAATGTGAAACGATCGATTCAACACTCTGAGCGCTTGCATTAAACCCTCACTTGCATTTCGCTTGTATCATGCATATTTACATGTTAGTCCACAGGGCCTCGTTACCGTTATTAATTGGTTAATTAGGTTGATTACAGGGGGAGGGTCGAGGTAGGGAATAAATCACCTTGTGTAATCAACCTAATTAACCAATTAACAACGGTAATAAGCCCCTGTGTGTTAGTTCACATGTTTCAAACAAAATTCATGTCCCAAAATTTAACAGTATATACTACTCAATTCTTCGGGAAGACTAAGCTTATATACAATATATTTTGACACAAGTGAGTGAGCGAGTGCATAGGATTCAATATAACTTTCAACATTGTTTCAGTCATATAGCCACGAACCATGTAAGCACCACCCAGACATATGGCAAGCCAAAGTGCTTTTTATTCGAGAATTTCCGATATCGGAAATTGAATTCCCGATATCGGAATTGAAATTTCCGATATCCGATATCGGAAATTCATGTCCTTCAATTTCTGATATCGGAAATTGAATTCTCGATATCGGAAATTCAATTTCCGATATAGGAAATTGCAATTCCCGATATCGGAAATTGCAATTCCCGATATCAGGAATTAGAATTTTCGATATCGGAAATCGAGAATTGCAATTTCCGATATCGGAAATTCGGAGACAATTTCCGATATCGGAAATTCAATTCCTGATATCAGAAATTCAGTTCCTGATATCGGAAATTCAATTCCCGATATCGGAAATGGAATTTCCCATATCGGAAATTGTCACTGAATTTCCGATATCGAAAATTGCAATTCTAGGTTAAGTAAAGCTTCCAGAGCTTTCATTTCTGATATCTGAAATTCAGTGACAATTTCCGATATGAGAAATTCTATTTCCGATATCAGAAATTGAATTCCTGATATCGGAAATTGTCACTGAATTTCCGATATGGGAAATTCTAATTCCCGATATCGGAAATTCTATTTCTGATATCTGGAATTGCAATTTCCGATATCGGAAATTAGAATTTCCCATATCGGGAATTCAATTTCTGATATCGGAAATAGAATTTCCCATATCGGAAATTCGGAATGAAAAGCACTTTGGCTTGCCATACAGACAGGTTACATTCTTGCTACTTCAAAGAAGAAATCTTTGAAGCAGCATGGAACCAGACACCCTCCATCCACCCCATAAAACACTTAGGACAGCACACAATTGTACACTGCTAATACATACATAGATTATATATTTTGTCATAAAAACAATTCCTTCACATATTGCAGATGAATGCCATTACAATTAGGTCTACAATATGCCCCATTCATGTATGTCTGGGTCTATAATATGCACCATATGCAGCTTTAGATAAGCGCGCGAGGAAGATCGCACCTAAACTCCGGGGAGGGGCACCGTATTGCGACCGAAAAGTGGGCGAGCGCAGCTCCAAAATGCCTCCAGATGATGCACCCGAGTGGGCTCTACAGGTCGGTCCACTCAACTCTGAGGACGAGGAAACGTCATTTTGAACTTTTGAATATTTCGAAAAAATAAAAAACAATATGGAAAACAAAACTTGAACGAAAATATATATATGTGATTTCCATATTTCTTTGGACTATATTTTATCTCTCGACCCTTTGTAGTATTTACTTGCGGAATTTCAATCTAAATATTCGGTACTTTCTTCTCTTGATATTGAACTTGATCGTTGGAGTTTCCCTTAACGTTTTATACATTAGTGTCGTTTTCTCATTATACATGTGCATAATCATTACAATAAACCTATATAGTTAGTTCGAAACTTAGATGATTTTTCCATGTCACCTTTCCATACTATTGCTACTTCTGCTAGGAAATGATTGTTTTATTGTAGGTCAATATGATACATATAATTTCAGCACGCTGTGGTCAGTGACATTACTTGTACAGCTCTTGTTTACTTCGCGTTTCGTCAGTTGGATTTGATGTAAAATTTATTATTTAACTGTGTATAGTTTAGATTGCCAAATAATGAGTAAAACTGTGTGTTAAAGTTTGTCCGTTTTAATTAGTCGTCTACTTTGGAGCGTCTCGAAAATCAATACCTTAGCTAACTCTGCAAAAATTACCCGGGTTTTTTTTGCAGCGTATATAACAAACCGAACTCTACAAAATGACTACCATTACTCTCTGATATTGGTGATGTTTCACGTCTGAAATAACTTTGTAATTCTCTCCATAAATAAAACTCCACTGCTGTAGTTTCATGTACCAGGGCTTAATTACATAGGCAGATAGATGTTCGTTTTCACGGACACAAAGGTCAAAGATGTGGTGTACGGTCATAGACGTGTGTGCGGTTTATCATTCGGCAATTTCACTGCACAAGGGATATAAACGGCACACCCAGGAGCCACCTGTTATTACTTTATAGGGTATCAATCTTTGTCAACTGGAACACGAATACAATATGACGTCTTTCTATGTAATGAACCCCGGTGCATCAAACTATAGTACATAGTTCATATGCAGAAAATTTCAAATTTATTTCAAGCGTAATATATTATCAATATCACGGAGTAATGATGGTCAGTCTGTGAAGGTCAATTTTTTACTCACTGCACAGAAAGTAAATTTATGCAGATAACAATTGATGTTTGACAGGCTCCATTGTAGACGACTAATTAAAACGGACAGTTATACATGAGCAGTGTGACTAACGTCACAGGACCTACGAAGTACAGTAGGCATTAGGACTCGAACACGAACTGAACTCTTGGAAATCCCCACCCCCAGTTGAAATCCTGCTCATATTAAGATGGGCACCGCCCAAGTCAGAATCGCCAGTGCTTTTCATCAAAAATTACCAGAAATTTTCATCAAAAATAGGTCAGCTCAAAACTTGTTGGTAACAGTCTCTTAATGCGCCTTCATTCCAAAATAAATAACGATCGCCGATTTAATTTTACAATTTCTTAATTAAAGGAAACAGATTGAATAATATAGGTTTAGTAGATTTCAAGCTTTACGTGTGAAAATACATTTACATCTCTTTAATGGTTTTCAGTGCCCTTGTACAGGATCAAAACAACTTTTGAATCACATTATTTTCCCAACAATACAACAAATTTTTATATATAGTACTATAGTAGAAAGGTAGCATTTATGTAGTTTACGGTAATTCAACTCAAGACCCTACACCTTCTATGCACAAGATAATAATGATTCTATGTGATTCTCCTGAGCATAGCCGGTAAAGACGAATAAATAGCGTCTACATCTTCTGTAATAGGGCCATGTGGCATAGTGGACTATTTCAATGACAGGGTATTTTTAGACGGACAGTAACTGATACTCATTGGCGATAAAACGCTGGAGCAAAACAGACCACAGTTTTCTTAGCAATGATGAAATGATTGGATGTGAAAGAGGATACATGTTACAGGCTAAACCTTACATATATATATAGCAATATATTGAAGTGTTAATTATAAATCTAATTTTAATCAGAATTATTTCAGATCAGAACTTGATGGTAACAATGCCCTGATGCACGTTCATGCCAAAAATCAAGGTTCTAATGTCAACGGTTCTCCTTATTTTGCCGACGAAAGGATTCGGATGGACTCACTCATTACCGGACAATTTGCGGTCTGTAGCCTACTTCGTAGGAATTTGTATATTCATGATGATTTGGCATGGTAAGCTTTCGTAAAGCCGATAACATTCTTCTGACTGGTATGCCGATATTAGATTCTGCTTTCCTCTTTGGTCGCAGCTAGGATATAAGATGAAAATCGCAAATCATACCATTTTTATTTGTATATTCGTTCTTCTCGATTTCTTTGCATCCGGATAGCTATGACTGTTGTAAATAGAACATGAATAAAATTTAGATACAAATGCAAAAGTTTTACTTTTGATCTCGTCTTTGTGATGTTCTTTTCTCAAGCAAACTCGTGGTTTGAAACACTTTATGAGCAAACCCGAATTCGCTTGTGGAAAGTACAGCATGCACACCCTCCACAATGCAGGTAACCAGTTCTGCCAATCTAATTAACAATAAATCCCATCTGGTCCACCATTTGGCTTGTGGGATCTAACCGGCTTGCAGTAACTCGAGCGACAACCACAGTCCTGAGAACTATTCATAGTGCTTTGAAGCAGACATTAATGGTGGAGTAATTTTGATTGGCTCAGCCGAATCAGAAGAACTCATTTGGGATACATTTTGATATCGCCGCTGTCCAGTCATTGTGTCGACATAATCCGAGATAGATATGTGGTCTTTGGGTAAGAGGATTAGTCCAAATACGGCCGTGATGTTATAAGGCTGTTAATTCATGGGCTCTCGGAGCACCAAGTTCAACTGAAATAAGTAAAGTTCTATATAGCGGCATAAGAGATTGGAAAGCTTTGATAGAATATTAATTTATTAAGATTGCCAGCCCTGCATGTAGATGTGAGCAGTACAGCTATTACTCGAAACCTCCTTTTAAAAAGAGAGCCACTGAACGGACGGCGTTCGTGTGTGATACACCACCTTCATGGTATCTCAGTATATTTTGAGGAAGGCCTAGTTCATGCGGATAAAAGGATGGAGGACAAACTCTTCGAAGTTACGAGAGGATACTACATCGGGGGTCTCCAAAGTCAAAACAAATATACGGAGACGAACATGTAACTTCAAACAAAGGAGACGAAATATACATCACATTGGCTGACGTTTGATTCGCTCAAATAGTTTTGTATTAAAATTCATATATCATCACAAAGTTGTGTTTATTCTAACACCCATTTGTGTTATTTTCAGCCCAATTCTGGTGCTAAAATGGTTTCGACACAATCTTTTTCGCAGTGTATGGGCATATTCGGGACGGTCATGAGGTCACGAAGCTGTTTGAACAGCATATTATGATCTTCGTCCCACGGGATCTTGAATTTGAATGTTTGAGTTGATGGAAATAGAGAACTGAGGATGATTAAATTATAACAAATGAATGAAAGAGAAGACCTGCCTCCCCTTATAATATTCCATAACGTGTTACGTGGAAAACAAATAGTAGACGTCACCACAGGGGACGTAATTATTTTTGGAATATTATAAAAGAAAGTAATTCTTCAATTTGCATTCATTTATTCTCATATTTGTCATCATCAGTTCTCTATTTCCATCAACTCAAAACATTCAGAGTCTTGCTTCTATGCTTCGTCCTGGTGAATTCGTTCTCTGTCATGGTTCGGCTTTGTCAGACGAACAATGATTCGGGATGATGAGTATTGCAGTACCGCGCTGCTATACAGGAATATCGAATGGCGGAAACAAACATTCAGTGTTGTTTTATTTAAGTGAATCCATTCTTTGTTGGTATGCAAGATCGGTGAGGTTTCACAATTATCTGAAATGGTGATATTAAAACGAATGAGAAAGCAAAAACAGTAGGAAAATTCTAAATCTGCATATACAATGAATTTGTCAATTTTTTTCTCTTCTGAAAGTGTTCACTGAAGCTGTTTCTCTGGTCTCGCTTTAGGTCGAATTATCATTTCGAATTGACATACTGTGGTCGTGACATATCGCATGTGCCTGTAACAAGACTATGTTATGTATACCACAGTGAGCAAAAATGAACATATTTATGCAATTTATCAACAGAATAACTGCCATTACCCGAACAATATGATCGTATTACTTGGTAATCTTGCCTGCCACTATACAAGCAATATAATAATCTGTGTGAGTCCTAGTCAGAATGCTATGTTTCTGTGGTGTAACTGATGGAAATGTTAAATTGATATAGGTAGGCTTTGTTCCGGTGTTGTACAAAAGTTGACGAAAACAGAACCATTATCTACTCCAGACCAGTCATTTCACCACTAATCAGTGACCAGTGACGAAATACAGTTTGGATTCAGCCGCCACAATTGTATGTTGAGAAGAGAAGGCATCCGATAAGAAGTTACATAATATATTAAGCCTCATACATTTGTTTGCTCAAGCTTAGCCTACAGACAGGCTAACAATATGCCAGTGTGACAAAGCGATTAGACACCAATGATTAAATAATCACCAATGATCCTTGAATCCAGCAAGCTAAATATTTACCAACCTTGTCAGATAACATCTTTCTGGCAGATCTAACTGAATAAAACTCTACAAAAGCTGTCTTATATCGAACTGCAACTTCTCCGGCTCATTCTGGCTGATTTTTTCCTCAAATCATGTTTCCAGATATGTTTCCCAGGAATGATATATAGAGGATTTTCATAATCATTTTGTATTTTCAGGTAGGAATTAATGTACTTGTTTTAAGTACACATAACACATCAGACTTGTAAATAATGAAGCACTCGTATTAACAATGTATTAACTACATACTTTATGAAAATCAGTATAAAGGATATAAATACAGATTGCCGTGTGTTTAAAATCGCACTATATAAGAAAAACCCGTATATACAAGTTAATAAACTTCGATTATGCATCTATTGTCTAGATAAAATTCACTATCTGCTGGGCTGTGATGATTGCTTGTGTTCAAGTATGCCAAATTATATGATCCGTTTCGATATGGGAAGTGCTACCTAAACTATTTATACCAGGATCATGACTAAGTAACTATAAGCATTTAACAGTCACCACAGGTGCTCAATCCCGGTGTCATCAAATGCTTTCGAAATGTGCTTGCGCTATATGAGGCTACTGATACGTTCAAATTATACCGATTCTCAGCAATTATTACTGAACTATGCAATAATAATTCACATCGATGTCGCAACGTTGTAAATAAAACGATTACATTTCCATAACATACAGTTGTCTGTATCATACTATCAAATATTATTCAAATGTGAGATTATATTTGCAATTTGATAAATGTTTAGTTGATAAAACTCATCTGTTTGATTAAATTTGTCTATGTGGTATAACTTTGCTCATGTATCAATTATATGAGCCACCGTTCCATGCAGTAGAGAATATATGGTGAATAGTATTGTTACATTTAATTTCCTGCGAAGTACAAATCTCACAGAGTGAAATATAACCGAAATATTTATCAACTCACCTGCCGTATATTAAAAGTCTGCAAATTAATCGGTTTAATTTGCACATGATGTCCCAGTGTGGCATATATAATTGAATAAAATATAATTATTTGCATAACTCTGTACTGTGTACGTTATGCTGTGTCATAAGGGCCTGTCCAAGCTGCAATATCTAATGTCCACAAACGGTAAATATAAAAAAAATGTATGGCGCATATAAGTGAAATATGTGGCAAATGATGCACATTTACAACACTGGCAAATAATGAAGCAGCGACATTTATTTACTACAGTAGGTAATACAATATCATACCATATATGTTCTGCGTTGACCTGTCGTTTAAATACATTTGTCTATATTTGTCTTTCCATTTAAACACCATACGTACACCATGGCCCTGATGTGTATGTTAAAAACATGCAAATTATATCCACATATGTTAATATTTACAGGTCCGTTTAAACTTTTGCAAATATAACAGTTATATTCACCTTATATTTAGTGGTAATATTAAATAACATCAAATCGAGATTTTCGTGTAGTGTTCGATGTGCGTCGTCGCTCGGTCGGTCGTCGACTGGTGGCTGGTGTGCTTTGGCGACCAAGACGCCTCCTGCTTCTTTAGCTCGGCGTTTCAGTGCTTCTTTGGGTGCCGTACCATCCAAGACATCACCGGCGACTTGCAGTCCACTTCGGACCGCTTGTTTGGCGATCGCTTTTACCCCACGCGTCACCAAGGGCAGGAAGGTTTTGACGATGCTCCCGAGTATGTTCAGCCCATGTTCTTGTTGAATGCGTGTACCTGAAAAGACCGGAAGGCCGCATCACAGATGTATCCCACCTTCTCCATGAAATCGACCGTATCCGCATAGACGTGCAGGAAGACCTCGGGGGTCAAGTTGAGAAACGCCAGTATTATATGCTCCGTCATGGTCAGTACGTGAATGGTACAGGATTTGACTGTCTCTCGTATTTATAGAGAAGAAAAGTTTATGACGTGAGATCAAAGGATCGGGTGGTCATGTCACTGGGCTGACTGACCCTATCCGCGGGTGATCTATGACGTCGCCGTCCCCCGACGGTGGACTACTGGTGTTAAGTTTATTCAGGGCATCTCTGTAGGTCACGGGGGTGAGAAGCGGATAGTCCCTCTCGTCTTCCTGCTTGTCGCGGTTGATGATTTGCTCATTGGGTTCTGTCGCCGCTTCACTCAGGACACGAGCCCAGCCCACCTGAACAGCTGACCGCATGTCCAGTGTAAACAGCTGGTCCACAATAGGCACCACTTTCTCGAAGGCTGTGCGCAGATCGGGGTCTAGGGTGAAGCCTCGCGTAGGGTCCTGGTAGCGGCCCAGGCGTGGGAAGAAGGGTCCACGGTGTACGTAGATGGCATTGTTTATGTGGATGAGGTTTCCGTCGATCTCACCGCTCAACACCCGTTTAAATTTGGTCCAGCCGTCACGGTATAGCGTAACCGTATTCGATACGGTCTCAGCACGCGACCAGCAAACATCGCCACGGCCTTCAATGATGGTGAATTTATCCTCATAGACGTCTAACTCCACCCGGGGTGTAAGGGGAAGGATGGCTCGTAGGACTGGTGACACGGTTGACCCAATGACGAACGGTGAATGACACACACTCTGACTTTCTCTCGTATTTATGGTCAGGTCCCTTGGTGACATGGTTGACCCAATGACGAACGGTGAATGACGCACACTGTGAATGACCCTCGTATATATCGGTTGCACATAAGCGCATGTGTGGAGGCTCTGAAGAGCCGTTCTTTTTCTGTCGCTGTCGTTGTCATTGCCACAGCGTCAGGGCCAATAGGGAAAAGACTATTGTGAGGCCAACGAGCCGTCGTTGGTTTCGGCGTGAGCGCTCGTGGTCCATAGCCCGGGCATCAATGGTGGCTGTCATAGTCCAGTAGTGGTGGGTGATAGCACATCTCTCCATCGAGTCGACTCTGTCGAGGACCGCTTCTGTGAACATTTTCAGGATGTGGCGTCGCCCCTCGTTGTCCTCGCCATCTGCAAACATGGACCGAACCACTGCTCGGTAACCCTTGAGTGAATTAACCACGGTCGCATGCTGTAAAATGCGAGTCGCACCGTCATGGCCCTGCAACAGTAGGAATGGGGTTGTGGGATCCAGAGGGACGTGTTTTATAGACCATGTCACAACTGCGCGCCTATACGTAGCTCTACGGGGTGTAGTCCGTGAAAAATATTATTCTGATTGGTTAGTCCAAAAAGAGAGCAACAACAACAACAACAACAACAACAACAAAGATTACAGGTCAATCCTTTTATTATCCCAACGTGACCTGCACACTTCCGGTTTTTTTTTCACCCGCGCATGCGTGAGGCCGGATAACCCGCGCAGGCGTGCGGCCGGATAACCCGCGCAGGCGTGCTGCCGGGACGGAAAAAAACCAGGATGGAAAAACCCGAGAAACCCCGGATGTTGAAGAGGTCCCGGATGTTGAAAGTCAGTACAAATCATCCACGTCTAAGGTCTAAGGAAAAATCGGAACTCTTCTGTGTTCGGAGGTAGTTTTTGGTCATTCTGAAACCGGAAGTGACGTCACGCCACTTGCGCAGCGTATTTGAAGTATCGGGACTACTTTCTGTCCGCGGAAGCTTCTCCCCATGACCGTATCACCGCCAGACTGCATCACCGCGGAGGAATACATGCCCTCAACAAGGGACAACTTTCTGTCACGGGCCCGGAGACCGGAAGTGACGTCACACACTTGGGCAGTGGGACTTGCGCAGAACACCTGCGCAGACCCACCATGCCCACTCTCGTTTTTTTCTGCGCATGCGCACTGAAGAGCCACTGCACTGAACGGTCCTTTATATACTACTAATGACGATAACTGGGTAACTTCTGTGCACTGACTAAAGACTGTCCATTCTAATTAGTCGTCTGTTTTAAGGCTCGTCAATAATCAATATTTAACTGATTTTTTCTATTTTCTTTTTACAGCGTGTATAACAAACCTGACACTGCAAAATGATCATCATTACCCTGTGATATTGACCATATATCACGCTTGAAATAACTTTGTAATTCTCTCCATATAAACTCCAGTTCAAGTTGCGGAGCTCAATTACAAATGGAGACGTCAAAATGTATTCGCGTTGATGTTCACAAAGGTCATTGATGCCGTATAAGGTAATCACAAGCGGTCCGTGTTTCTTCGGCTATATTCCATGCCCAGTGAAATTGCCGAATGATAAACCCCACACATATCTATGACCGTACACGGCATTATTGACCTTTGTGCCAGTGAACACATTATGACATGTTCATATGTAATTGTAAATCAAAAAACAGTAGTGGAGTTTTATTTGGAGAGAATTACAAAGTTATTTCAAGCGTTATTATTTATCAATATCTGAAGAAAAGAAAATGTATGCAGAGTTAACTACCGATTTTTGACAAGCTCCAAAGCAGACGACTAATTAAAATGGACAGATTTCAGCGAGATAATCTATGCCTGGAATTAAAAGTTCAATTGAGCCTATCTAGCCAAACGAACTAAGCCCAGGTCATCCTCCCCACAGCGCATGCTCCATTTCACAGGCTCATTTATCATCCCTGCCTCCAATAGCGGAAGTTGACCTTTACTCCGTTGCTATGGCGTATAGGGGAAAATCCACGTACGCAAGGTTCAGTTTGAATCCGGTCGAACAACTCCTTCAGTTACGCACACGAGCGAACTACATTTCATATGCTCTGTCCAGATAAACAGGGGAAATAATCTCCAGATAATTCTTTTCAACGCTACGTCAATAGAGGTGTTATGCGGACTTCAAAAGTAATCGAAATATTCGGTAAACATCTATGTTACTATATATGATGTCACTTCCGGCGATGTGCGCAGCCCCGAATCCAGTCCAAAAATCTGACTGGTGGCTGGGGTATTATTAGACCCCCAGCGAGATGGTTGGACTCAGGTATGTATGCTGCATAGCCCTGGTGTAGAGAATCTGGTGGAAGGGATGTGGTTCTGCCCAATTTAAATTATACGAATACAATTTCTGCATGAGTGGAAGTCTTGGAAATTTGAAAAAAATATTTGCTGTCCAATAGACTTAACGGGTCCACACAGCCCCGTGAAAAGAGCCACATAAATTTTATTACGTTTGTAGTTTCAACAAGCCACTGAGCCAAATATCAATTTCGCAGCCATTGAGCTCTGGTGTAAGATTGCAGTCTACCTTGTTTTCCCCTTACTTCCGGGGCGGCGTGAGGAAATACCCGGATGTTGTCATGGTAGTATTGTGCAATCTTGTCAAACTCTTTGTTGTTAAAGTGCGTTTGTATCGCCGTCATCGACTGACGGATCCTCTCAGTCCAGGAATCTGGAATAAATATAACAAACTATAATATTTAGAATTATTATCTTCATAATAATAGAACTTCTCCATGGCAGTGAATACTTTAAAGGAAACATTATGTCACATCAGACTTCCATATCGACCATGGGTACCAGTTTATCTGTTTCAGTCAATCAGATCGCAGTAGCTATGCGGTCTAAACATTAGATGCCATATCATTGGATGATATGAAGTGGACTGATGAAATAACACACCACGACAGCTGTGTATGCACTACTTCAAAATGCTTTCGTCACTAATTTTCATTCATTAATTGATTTTCCAAACGATTTTGGAAACGACCACTATTATTACAAAATTGTACCGCGCCACGCTTTCAAAAGTAGGGGATACCCGACTTCTGAATAAAGTTGATAAAGAGTTCCACTTCGTTTTGCGCATGCGCATGCCAACTATCAGAGCCCGACCCCAGCGCGGACAAGTCCAGAACCACGGATTACCCTGACTGTGATCAACCACCCACACCACAAACACCGAAAAATCCTTTCTCCATTACTCCCGAGTGCGCATGCGTACATCCGATATGCTCGTTCTTTCTGACCTAGCCCTAGTATGACCCAACTGTGGTCACTTTATACTCAAGGTTACAACCAACACACACTTAATTACGCACCCTTTCCAACCCAAGCTGCGCTTTCTACTACTTATGACGTCACAGTCATGTGTCTTCTTTGGATACACTGTAAGTTGCCAAATGCACATCAAGGGACAAAGATCACGCCCCACTACGGCCCATTTACGACCCAGAGAAGAGCGCCACACCTTTCTGTGCTTTCTCTACTACTCTCCGGGGACAGATGCGCGTATCACCGGCCAACATCATCAACCCATTCGTATGCTACCCATTCGACTAAGCAGCGCTTCATTATGACACAATTTACGCTCCATTTACGGTCCAGCGACGCACCGCATGCGCAACACCAAAACGCGCCTTAAATACTATGGAATATCTCCCTCCTATACTACTTGCCTTGATTAGAAAGACCTTCATTAAGCTTACCACAACATGGGTCAATGTGATAAATTAGGCATGGAAGAATTAAACTTATTTTTCCACTTCTATGTGTATTTGGAAAGGCGGGGACTATCCAAGCAAGTGTCTGACAAAAGTTATTTCCATTTTCGGTTTTGCAGACAAACAAAGAGGATTCCTGGAAGGGACAGGGGCTCGTTACCATTGTTATTTGGTTAATCAGTTTTGATTGCACCCACCCAATCAGCCTGATTAACCAATTAACAACGGTAACGAGTCTCTGTGATCCTGTACCCCAGAAGTACACTCTAACATTTTCCAATCGAAATTACCCCCCCCCAAAAAAGCTTCTTTCTCCCGTGTTGATGACTGATATTTTCCAGGCAAGGGTTTGATTGATAAGATTGTGGGGATTACACGGTGTCACGTGACACTGATATGAGGGATCATGCGCAGGACGGGTTACATCGATCCACCCATCCATCCATCCATCCATCTAACTGGACTCTCCTAAGGAGAGAGAGGTCTGATGCGGATTGAATGAGTGTAAGTAACACGCATGCGCACAGATCGAGTTTATATTATAAACCATCAAGTGTAAACTTCTACAAAGTGATGGAATGGAACTTGCCAAGTATGTACCGGTGCGAAAATGCCGGAAAACTATCAAGTATCAAAACTAGGCAAGATCAAATGCATTTCACACTTACTGAATTATCATTACGGCTAACGATACATTCGCACGTGTTCGTTTAAATCTACCGAGAAAAAATTGATTTGACAGGGTTAATGTTAGCGCAGATGTTACCGATATGGTATAGAAATACAACACTTACTTGAAGTTGAAGTAGACATTGTGGCTGTGGTTCACTGTTCGGTTTGTGGAATTCAGCAATTCTACCGCAGTTTTGTCGGAAAGACCGTCTCCAATTCGCGACCAACAAGTGGACATCAGTACACTGTCTCTGGATCAAGAAGAGACGCCATTTTTTAGGCATTGGTCATTGAAACGAAGGAATGAATAATTATTGTGACAAGAAGCAGCGATACACGCCGCGAAATCCTTTTTGCAATTTATTTAGTTAACATAAACAAGTTTCGTATTTCGGGTTTCTTTTACAGCACTGGCATTTCAACAAAATTTAATTGCCTAAAATGTTTTTGCAGGCTTTTATCGCCTAGTTCGACAGCTTTTAACACCACAGGGTTATCACACGCTGACCTCATCGCTGGTATGCCGTTATTTGGAGTATGACCCAAATCAATATTGACATTGACCATGTAATTATAGACACAATCCCGACTGTATGGGCAACGCGAACATGACCTTGAATTGAAGGACTGAGACAGCAGATTTGATGCTGAGTCCTATACTATTTGGGTATTCAATTTAAAGCATTAGGGCCTGCGACGTTGAACCATTCATAAATTGTAATCTGTGGATAGTATAGGTGAGGTGGCCCGTATTGTAAACATCATCTGTGCTGTGTCATTCATGCATTTTGAAGCTTTTTTTTTTCCGAACAGACATTCCAAACTGTAGTACTGGTTTCAAATGTATTTGTTAAGGCCTTTGTGGAGACTCGAAAATGGCAAAGTCATGTGTATGCTTTGTGATGAGTTTTCTTTTTTTCCTGTCTCCAGATATTGCTTGTCATTGCATACGCGCTCGTTTCTATATGTTTCATTATGTCCCCTGTGTGCAAGTTATGGAAATATATAGTAATCGCTACGGAAGCCGGATGCGGCCATCTCGTGATTTCGCATTTTCGCATCGATGATAGTAACGCGAAAACAGGAAAATGCGAAAACACGAAAACGCGAAAACATGAAAACGCGCAAACGCGATGCGAAACGTATTTCTCGTCGCGTTTTCGCGCTTTCGCATCGCGTTTTCGCCTTTTCGAGTTTTCGCGTCGCGTTTTCGTGTTTTCGCGCTTTCGTGTTTTCGCATTTTCGTGTTCTCGTGATTTCGCGTTTACGTTTAATAGGTATATTTAGATATGTATAGAATGAACAAATACAATTGGAGCATACGGACTACGATGAATTTATAGTTGGGACCATGGTAAACTGAAATATAGGGAATATACCGAAAACTACAGCAGAGGAAACAATCTAGGTACAGAATGAAACATGGAAGATTTACAAATAAAATTAGGGAGTAAAGGCCTGTTTATACTGAGCGCGAACGCGACCGCGACCTCGACCGCGAACACTGCTACTTTCCGCGCGAATCATCGTTCGTACTGAAAGGGGCGATACGCAGATGAAACTGGCGCATTTACGATTTGACCATGTCCGGCTACACATCATCAGACAGCGACGTCATATGTATGTCTTTTGACCTCGCACTCTGATTGGGTAATGCCAATCGTTCGCGCGAACTGTTCCTAAAAATTCGCTCTGGAGGCAATGCCCACGGATTTCCGCGCGAACTAAAATTCGCCCGCGTTCGCGTTCGCCGTTAGTATAAACGACTTCACTCAAATAGCAGTACATCAATCAAATGCGATCGCCGCGTTCGCAGTCGAGGTCGCGGTCGCGGTCGCGTTCGCGCTCAGTATAAACAGGCCTTAAGGGAAGGAAATAAGCGAGCATCCAGGAGACATATTTCCACAATTTAGAGAAAAGCAAAATGTATATCTAGACTGAAATCTGATGATGGCAGTATGGTTTGCAATAGAAGCGAGGTTGTGGAGATGCAATGTCAATATTATGAAAATTTATATAAAAAGATATCAGTTTTTGTGAAAACAAACTCTTTCTCATGGGCAATAATTTTCTGGCCTCTGTTTTCCCAACGAAGCATATTGATTATATTTTTGTCTACAGCTATACCTGTATGATCAGCGCGGGACTTGAGCTTTCTATAGCGATATTCCAAATGATATTTTTTATCTCATTTTCGTTGGGAATGCAAAATCCTTAAAAACAGTATGTTTTACCATGGTTATAGATAGGTTTTGATATGTATTCCCATTGTCCATGTGAAAGGTCTTATTGGCTGGATTAACAGTCCCAATGAACCCCCATGGTTCTACATGACATGTACCAAAAGTAAATGAAAACGCGAAATCACGAAATTGGGAAAATGGGAAAACGCGTTTTCGCGCTGCTATCATCGATGCGAAAATGCGAAAACACGTGATTCGTCGTTCTGGGTAATTTTTTACGCGGACCCGCATTCGCGACTGGTCGGCCTATTCCGTTGAAGTCATAATACCTCGCGCATTAATGATGTAAGGATTTTACAGCTCTCAGCTGTAAACCGTAATCCGCCGCACGTTGGATTCGTTTCCGCTCACATAGACATCGTTGTACATGTATTTCTCCCTTTTTAGGAGATAATATGTATATCCAAATGATATTCCCGTTATTCTACCCGCGGATGATCGCTTCTAATTTGAGGTCTTTTCCCGGTTTTTCTTCTCGAGCTGATCTCCACGGTAATGGAAGTCATACAGCTGACATGGGCTGTTCAGAGTTTCGGCGTGACACTGGGCTTTCAACATGGATGCCAATATGGATTCCTAGCAGTGCAGAACGAGATACTAATGTCCTACATCATCCGAAATCGTGTCGGGTGCGCCGACCCGGTCACACGGATATTCTCTAATGGACGACGGCTGGATTATGAATGACGGACTAGACGCTTGTAATCATAATCCCGAAGAAGGTACTCCGCGGCAACTGGGATCAATTCGGAGATCCGTTTGCTCACTGTGTGCACTGAGACAACAGGCATTCGAGGCCATTAGCTCAGGGTTTGTCTGTCGTCTGCGTCGGGCTTTACTGAGCAGATCAACTTTTATATTTTGAAGACTACGACACGTATGCTTAACTTAGCTATATCACATTCTGTTCAACTTGTTTGAGAATAGGGCAATCAATTATGATCACAATAATACCATGATGACGTCATCAAACTGGATGATAACTAATATATTCAATATCGAACAATTTGTCGAACTCTAACAATGATCAGTAGGAACACTGGAACAAGGAAACGGCTCTAATGATAGCAAAGTACATGAAATATGGTGGATTCTCGGACGTAGGCTTAGTATCTCAGCCGCGTTTTTATTGCAGCTGTTCAAATGGAGACTATGAAGTATCCACACGGCCCCTAGCACCGGCTTAAGCGGAATTAGATACGCTAGCTCGGGAGCTATGATTACAAGCGTCTGGTCCGTCATTCATAATTCAGCCGTCGTCCATTAGAGAATATCCGCGTCCATAATCCAATGATCAGATCAGATGACAGATCAGCTGAAACAACTCATCTGATGTTAATGGATGAGTATCGTGGACGTCTGATGGAGTAAACGCCTCAACATTGGGTAACCTGATAAATGCAAGAATACCCAGATAAACTAACCTGTAATGCCCGACGTCGTACGGCTCATTTTCCCACCAACAAAATACACCTAGATATATTTGTCGAGTGACATGTACAGCGGGCGGCCCTCGGGGACTAACAGTCCACCGGCAGTATCCTACCATATACAGGTAATAAAATGGAGCAATATGCAACAGATGGGAAAAATTGACGACGTCTGGCGATTAAAAGCAAGCATATGACTCTACGGAAAAGCATCCCGACATGGAGATACATGGGGATTTTACCAAATGAGTTACCTGGGCCCATGCTTCCGCCCAAGGGTAATGTAGGGTTGCGCGAGCGCAACCACGAGTGGAAGCCGGTACGGAGAACCAGTGGGGCTAGACATGGGGATTTCATCAAATGAGTCGCCTGGATCCAGGCTTCCACCCGAGGGTAATGTTGGAGGGGGAAGAGGAGGAGGAATGGGGTAGAGTGGTCAAATAAAGTCGTTTGTAAACCATTATCCTCAGGCTTTATCCACTTCTGACGTCTTGCCGCCATGCTGTAGACAGATGAGAGAACAACAACAACAATCGTTATGCGTTTTGAACATTTTATTATCCCATCCATCATATCACGCCCACGCTGGGGGAGCCGCGTTGGGTGTGTTAGCATAATATTATGTTGTGTATCAGACGTATCGTCGGCTGCGCTTGTCCAGTCAGAAGCCGCCCTTTCAGAAAGTTCAATCTTCGGTCAAGATCGCTCTTGCCCTTATGACGTATTCTCGACTGCGTTTTCCAGTCAGAAGCCGCCATTTCCGAAAGTTCAATCTTCGGCCAGGGTCGCTTTTGACCTAAGCGTTGTCGGGCAGGCTAGGATACTGTAAGGGCAACAAGTCCTGGAACAGCTGTTTGCGTATTTTGACTCCATTTTCCAGGGTCTCGGTGGTTGGTAACCCCATATCCTCTTCCAAGTGACGCTCGATCTCCATGATGGACCTGTGCGTGGGATCGCCATTAGTTTTGAACGGTAGCAGGCTATACTGTTCATAGATCACCATCACTGTTTTACTGATGCTAGGGGGCATTCGGGTGTACGCCTGTTGTATGTTATCCTGTCCGGCGTCCTTGATCGCTGCAGCTTGAGTAAGAATAGCTTCATGCACAATACGATCCCAAAAGGTAGGCTGTTCCTCACTTGACTGGGACGTAGCCTGGCTGACAGTGGGTAGGCTCTCCGTATCAGTAGATCGATTTTCAACAGCCTCTGTAGCGGTATGAGTCGGCGGACTCTCAGCAGTCTCAGTATCAGCATCTCTCTCAGTGGGCTCCACGGTGTCTTCATACCCATGTATATTCTTCTGTTGCCGCATCATATCGTAATGTCTTAGCCCCTTAACTGAACGTCGTAACGCCCTTACTGAACGCCTTTACGCCCTATCGTAACGCTTTAACGCATTACCGACCATCCATTGACGGATATCGTCATGTTGAGGTTTGGAGAAGGAAACTTCCCGTCTCCAACTGCGTCTCCAGAAAGGTTTGAAATGTCTCATGCAGGGTCACCACATTCTGGGCTCACACGCTGTATGGCGGCGGGTTGCTGCCGCTGGACTGGCGCTGGCAGGTGTGGACTCGGTGGATGGCATGAGGGTCGCAAATTCTGACTTTGTGGTGACCTCTCTCCGGGTAACAGGTGGGTCGTCAACCGGCGATCTTCTGGGGTATGACTTTTTAGGTAGTCATACGGATGACTTGAAACGCCCGCATGAAATGGTCGATGATCTGGGGATAAATTTGACTATCAAACACACGGAGTTGCGCTCTATCGATGGGATTGGAGAACAACACGCAGTATTGGCAGTTCAAAGCAATATTTCTGGACGCCTTCCCTTGGGGATAGAGATTGTGGGTCAAATAGATGACGGGCAGATTCCGATGATGAGATCATTTGGTAAACAAGTCTGCGATGTGTGAATTGTCATTGGCCGCGGCAATCAGATCGTTTAGGACTACCACGTTGGTCTGTTCAGGGTCGAAGTGATACGCTTGATCGATATCGCGAGGAACGCCTGAGACGAAGCTCACATTCTGTAACCGTATAGTTTCGTAGGCTGGCTGCCACTGGCTGTAGCACCAGAATATACGAGTATAACTGAGGGGGCCCTTCCTCTAAGAATTTGATCACCCAGGCCGTCTTGCCATATCCCTTTGGGCCACTGACCGTCATGGTATAGAGATGCTCCAGTCCACTCGGTGGGCTCATAGCGGGACTCGGTGATGTCTCTTGGTTGAGCTTGCATTGCATTTGCCTGAGCATATTGCTGCGAAGAGAGAAGGTTCGCTGACAGAAAGAACAACTACTTTGCATAGTACCCGGTCAGAGGGTGGTTACAGACTGAGGGTAATGGTTTTACAAGCGACTTTATATGACCACTCACTCAACCCCATTTATCCTCATCCTCGTTCGCCTCCTCCTGTCCCCAACTTATGCCCCCGCCTCACATTACCCTCGGGCGGAAGCCTGGGTCCAGCAGACTCATTTGATGAAATCCCCATGTCTCTAGCCCCACTGGTTCTCCGTACCGGGTTCCACTTCCGGTTGCCCATGCGCAACTCTATGCCCGCACCCCACATTAGCCTGGGCGGAAACCTGGGTCCAGGCAACTTATTTGGTGAAATTCCCATGTCTCTAGCGCCTATGGTTCTCCCTACCGGATTCCATTTCCTGTTGCGCATGCGCATCTCTATGTCTGCATACCCGCGTTACCTTGGACGGAAGCCTGTGTCCAGGCAACTCAGCTGGTGAAATTCCCATGTCTCTAGCCCCACTGGTTCTCCATACTGAGGTCCACTTCCGGTTGCGCATGCGCAACCTTATACCCCCACCCCACATTACGCCATGGTGAAAGGCTGAGTCCATGCGACTCATTTGGTGAAATCCCCATATCTCTAGGCCCATTGGTTCTCCACACAGGACATGCGGAGAAAATGAGGGTTCCCCACTCACTATTTATGCTGGGCACATAGCTGGCGATATTTTCCAAGTGACGATTGGTTTTCATGATGTCTCTATGCGTCGGATCTCTCTTCATTTCTAGTAGTAACAAGCTTAAGCTTTACTTTTTATACAGGGTCATGAATGTTTTCCTGTGGGGGGGGGGGGGGTGCAGGTAGATGTGGGACTCTCGTAGGTTATCCCGTCCAGCGTCCTTGATCGTCACAGCGTCGGTAACAATAGCCTCATGCCCATCTTCGTCGCAATAGGTAGATTCTTCATCACTCATGCTTCACACTGCGTAAACAGTTAGGTCAGTTGGAAGAAGAGAGACTAAGGTATAATTTACCGTCTCTATTTGCGTTTCCATAAAGTTTTGAAATGTCTCATGCAGGCTCAACAGATTCTGGGCACGTGTATCCTCTTTGGGTAGTATCTGTTCCTTATGCAGCAGAAGACACACCCGGATCACCCATCGCATGTCAAGCTTATGCGTGACGTTGGTGTTGAGGGACATCAGTGGTTCCCGCTTGGTGTCGAGCTGCGTCCATAATAGCATCGATGCTGTCGTAGGGCGCTCACTGCCTCGGCTTGGCGTAGTTCATCAGAAAGCCCTGAAGACTCGATTCGAACCTCGGCTGTGTGTAAAGCTTCGCCTATAAGGTCGTTGTCGTCGGGTTGAAAGTTTACATTACTCAACGCGGATACTGTAGAGCTCATGTTGAAATGTTGGAGAATGTATCGTCTTCGCTGTGTATAGAGGGCTTTCAACTGTGGACGTGTTTCCTTTGAGCGACCGCTCTGGCATACGCCACTGCACAGCTCATGACCGGGGTTTTCAATATTGACGCTGTTCGGTTGATTTTCATATTGATCGGGTCCTTGTCCAGTGATTTCATATGGACTAGGAGGGCGCCAGTGTTTTATGGGCTAAATTTGCGGCTTGCTCTTTCGAATACCCTTTTTGGTGAAACTTGTTTCTGTGGCGTTCAACGTCTTGTCCACCTCGGTGTCCATGCTTTTTTGAAAAGAACCGTCGCTATATAGCTGAAATATTGCTGAACGCGACGTTGAAACTTAATTCTCTCTCTCTCTCTCGCCTTGAAAAGACTCCACCATAGCATTTGTGGTCATGGTATATAGATGGACTCCATATGGTGGACCCTTAGGTGGAGAATTTCATCGGTTTCTCTTGCCTCATTCTCATGGCATCAGATTGTATATCTCCTATTGTATATCGACGGTTTGGAGGTTACAAACTCTGACGTTGGGAGAATTCTCTTGCCTATGCATCAGACGAATATGTCTGAGCATATTTTTCCGAAGAGATCATGTTATGTGACAGAATGTACACGTACTCGACATGGTGCCCGATTAGTGAGTCGCTACAGTCCACTGTAATTGTTCACATATATTCTTATATGACAACTCACTCACTCACTGACTCGTTCATTCGTACCTCGCTCACTCACTCGTTCCTCATTCGCTCGTACTTCACTCATTCACCTACGCACTCGTACCCTCCTCATTCACTCACTCACACATTCACGCACTCACTCGCTCTCTCGCACACTCATTCACTCACTAATTCATCGAAGGGGTAGCAACCAGTTTAGTGGTCGGTGGATTCTTCGTTCAAGATGAAGGAAGGTAAGTTTTGGGACAGGATTGTAACGGAGCCATCGGTTTGTTACGGTGGCTTGTTAGGGCCATGCATTGATCTTTCCAATGTTCTGCTTTTCTCTAATTTTCAAGATTTCACTTTCGCATTTTCTCTCTTTTTCTTGTCATCCTCTTCAAGAAACTGCAAGCATTTCCACAAGAAAACGCCGGAAATTCATTTTCAAGAGACAAGAACAACTCAAACGACCACATGAAAACATTAGAAATTAGCGAAAACCTCGAAAATTGCGTGAAACATCAGAAATAGCAAAAAAACACAGAAACTAATATCCACCATGGTGTAATTTCCACCGCGGTTGAAATAGTTTTCACCGTGCTTGAAATAGTTTCCACCGCGGTTGAAATACTTTTCACCGCGGTTGAAATAGTTTCCACCGCGGTTGAAATAGTTTCCACCGCGGTTGAAATAGTTTCCACCGCGGTTGAAATACTTTCCAGCGCGGTTGAAATACTTTCCAACGCGGTTGAAATAGTTTCCACCGCAGTTGAAATAGGTTCCACCGCGGTTGAAATACTTTTCATCGCGGTTGAAATAGTTTCCGCCGTGGTTGAAATACTTTTCACCGCGGTTGAAATAGTTTCCACCGCGGTTGAAATAGTTTCCACCGCGGTTGAAATACTTTTCATCGCGGTTGAAATAGTTTCCACTGCGGTTGAAATACTTTTCACCGCGGTTGAAATAGCTTCCACCGTGGTTGAAATAGTTTCCACCGCGGTTGAAATACTTTTCACCGCGGTTGAAATAGTTTCCACCGCGGTTGAAATAGTTTCCACCGCGGTTGAAATACTTTTCATCGCGGTTGAAATAGTTTCCACCGCGGTTGAAATACTTTTCACCGCGGTTGAAATAGTTTCCACCGCGGTTGAAATAGTTTCCACCGCGGTTGAAATACTTTTCACTGCGGTTGAAATAGTTTCCACCGCGGTTGAAATAGTTTCCACCGCGGTTGAAATAGTTTCCACCGCGGTTGAAATACTTTCCAGCGCGGTTGAAATACTTTCCAGCGCAGTTGAAATACTTTCCAGCGCGGTTGAAATTGTTTCCACCGCGGTTGAAATACTTTTCATCGCGGTTGAAATACCTTCCACCGCAGTTGAAATACCTTCCACCGCGGTTGAAATACTTTTCACCGCGGTTGAAATAGTTTCCACCGCGGTTGAAATACTTTTCACCTCGGTTGAAATACTTTCCACCGCGGTTGAAATACTTTTCGCCGCGGTTGAAATACTTTTCGCCGCGGTTGAAATACTTTTCACCGCGGTTGAAATAGTTTCCACCGCGGTTGAAATACTTTTTCGATGTTTTTGCTAATTTTTAGTGTTTTCACATGGTTGTTCGATTTTTGCAGTCGCTTGAAAATGGATAGAAGAAATTGTTAAAATCAGAAAACAACTTTATATCTCGGAAATGAATCGATGTCAATGGCAAGAAATTACAGAAAATGCGAAAGTGAAATCTTGAAAACTAGTAAAAGGTAGAAAATTACAAAAATCAATGAATGGCCCTAACAAGCCACCGTAGTTTTCACATGGTTGTTCGATTTTTACAGTCGCTTGAAAATGGATAGAAGAAATTGTTAAAACCAGAAAACAACTTTATATCTCGGAAAGGAATCGATGTCAATGGCAAGAAATTACAGAAAACGCGAAAGTGAAATCTTGAAAACTAGTAAAAGGCAGAAAATTGCAAAAATCAATGCATGGCCCTAACAAACCACCGTAGTTTGTTATGCGGCGCTGAATGTCATTGATGGGTCATCCTATTCCATCTCTATATACAGTGTTTTTGCTGGGGAGCATGAGTGGGTATTCAAAACCGTGATAGCCAAAACAAGATCATAGTGTGATATAAGTTTAATTGAGATTGAAGATGAATGGCAGGTATTGTATCATAATAACCCTCGAGGCTCCAAGACAGGGGATAATGAAAAAATAAATGATTATTTTATGATCTATCTAAACATGCAAGTGATAACTAATTAATAAGAATATCTATCAATGTATCTTCCCATGTCGTTATCGAATATCTTGAGTATAATTCTGAGCATGGGCTTGGCTTGAAATTTCCTTTTGAGCAAATATTTACTTCGCCATATATCACGAAAGCAGAAAATACTAAAAGTCATATGACATATTGCGATATGCCACCATATACATGTACACTGTGATATCGCTAGTGCATATTGTAATGTGTCACTTTGTCAATATACGATATGCCACTATTACGCATTGTAATGACAATATGACAGATTGTAGTTTCACTATGACACATTGCAATATACCATTAACACACATTATAATATGTCATCACGACATTGTTGAACACGTCACCATGACACTTTGTAATGTGAATGTCATGATGATATTACATGGTCTCATGATGATATTACATGGTCTCATGATGATATTTTACAATATATCACTATGAAACATTGAAATATAGTAATTGCGACACAGTGAAATACGTCAATATGAAACAGTGTAATATGTCGCTATGACACATTGTTACATGCCACTCTGATGCACTGCAATAGGCACCATTATGACAAATTGAATTACGTCACCTAGACACATTGCGATACACCATTTATACCATTGCATTATGACAAATTGTAATATGTCACCATAATTTTGTGTACTATATTACTCTGACATATCGCTATATGCCACTATAACACATTGTAGCATGTCATAATGACGCATTGCATTATGTCGTCATGCTATTTTACACTATGCTGCTCTGGTAGTGTGACACAGTGTAACCTTCTAAAGATACATTGGAATAAGTCACTTTGAAACATTGTAATATGTCACTATGACATATTGTAAGATGTCACTGATTCTTTGTAACATGTCACTGTGACACGTTGTTATTTGTAACTATGACATATTGCAAGGTGTCGCTATGACACATTGCTATATGCCACTTAGACATATTGTCATGTCACCATGACACATTGTTATATGACACTGTGACATATTGTAATACATCACTATGACACATTGTTTTATGCTTCTATAACATATTATACAATTATATGATTCCAATGAGGTGAATACGATGTTTTATTGACCAGAGAAAACCAAGACTCGGCCTCGGTAAATAAAACTTGGAATCACAGAATTGTTTTATTATATGAAAAAATCGCAACTGGTTTAAATTTGACGTTGAATTTACATATTAAATGTACGCATTAAATATTGAAGGAACCATTATGACTATTCTGAAGATTTTCTTTAAGAATATCTCCATAATTGTGTCTTATCATGCAACTGCCACCGGCCGCACAACAGGTGCTCGAAGTGACGTCAGTCACGTGATAGGCTTCCACAGTGACGTCAACAACAGTTATATTCACCGGTCGGTGAATGTAATATTTTGACCAGTGAATCTAACTTTTTTTGAGATATCACATGACGTTCAATGCACCAATCAAATGAAGGAATCACTAGTGGCTGGTCATATAATAATGTAATATGTCACTATAATTCTTTGTAGTATGCCACTGCGACTCATTGCTATATGTCACAACGACATATTGTAATATACTACTATGCAACATTGTAATATGTAACTATGACACATTGTTATATGCAACTAGGAGTCTTGTAAAATGTTATTATTATGCATTGTTATATGTCACTATGACACATTGTTATATGCCACAGTGACTTTTTGTAATATGTCACTATGACATATTGTTATATGTCACTCTGAAACATGGATTACGAAGGCCGTTGTACACGGAAAGGCAGTCCCTTAGGAATTCTAGTCCGGTTGCTAGCTTTCAACCCTGGTAAGACGTGTCTTCCGGAGACACACGAATTGGGAATAGTAGTCTATCCAATGGGAGGAAAAAACACTGGGACTGAGATTATTTCACAGGTGTCTCTAAAGTTCCAAAGGATGTGGTACGTTATTGCGAGGATTCGACCCCAATCAGTTACGTTCAGATTCTTATCAGTTAATCTTCCATATGATATCAGTTATGTTCAATTTTTGATATCAGATAATGTTCCACTGGATATCAGTTTAACTTTCCACTTGATATTCGTTAATGTGTCATTAGATATCCGTTATTGTTCTTCTTCTTGATACCTGCCATGTTTTACTTGATATCAATTAATGTTCCATATGATATCAGCTTATATCCGCTAGGTTATTGGATAAACAGTTAATGTTCCACAGGATGTTCATCTTGAATGGGCGACATTTCCACACTGCATCTCGAGGTTGAGTCGGACTCCAGCAGGACGAATGACTTCAGCACAGTGTCTTTCTGATTTCTCCGCCAGACGGCGCTGAACACCAGGTATATCAGAGGATTGGTGCAGCTGTTAAGATTGGCCATGCGCATGATCACAGAGAAGACGGTCACTACAACCAAAAATGAAAGTGAGTGATAAAAGAAGCTTAAACCGAATAAGAGTGCAGACAAGTAGTACTTTGCACCATGATTTGGGCGGAATTCTGGTGTCCTTACTCATCTGAATGTCTATGAAAATGTATGTCCATGGATCTAACCCCTTCTTCCAAACAAAAAGTTCATTTGCAGCTCCGGAATTAAACAAGGGAACAAGAGAGTTGAAATTTTTTGACTTTTTCTCCAATGTTATTGGCGTCATATTGAGACGATTATCATAAGCTTAGGGGCAAAGGACCACGGGAAAATTCAAAATGGCGGCCACGGAGTGTCAACGGAAAGTCGTGTTCTCGGTATTTTCTGTCCACCTTTATTGGATTTTCTTGTCTAAAGGGCAAGAAGTAATTTGTTTTACCAATACTAATTACAAATACAATACTAATTATTCTCTATCGGATTAATTAGATTTTAAGACAAAATATCGAAGAATGAAAACTTCTGAGAATCGGATATAGTATGGAACTTTTCAGTCCTCTACCCCAAGGTGTAGCGAAAACAAGTGGCGAAGGGGACATTCACCCAGTCCACTTCAATCAGTCTGGGATACCCTCTAGATCGCCCACGCCTGGTTCGATTAATTTAAGCGCATTTCTTCATTAATGCGTGTGATACTTCGAAAATAGAAGAAAGTTTCATAATAACTTGCAATTTCGCTCAGTTCATTCAGGTCATCCACAGAAACGTATACAGACATGAGCTGGGCTGTGCATATTTTTTATTAATTTCATTAATTTCATTTATTAATTTCCTCGACAAGTCAAGGGCCCCGTTTATGGAGAAGATAACTGCAGAAATCATAGATTGAATAACGTAGATATTATGGGTATTGGCGTCCGATCCGACATTTCAGTATTTAGCTGTCTTCCACAAAATAATTTCTGCGCGATGACATGATTTTGTCCTTGCTGAAATGGAATATCCTGACAGTTTGATAGCGTTCATGCAAATTTAACATTTGACGAGTTAACCCTACCAGGCCTGGGGAGGGGGGAGGGGGGGGGGGGCAAAATGGCCCCTTACCATACTTTCTGCGCTATCTTCGCGACGACAGAAAATAGAGAGCTGAAACTCTCTCATATTGGGGTCATTTTGCATATTTGCATAAACCCACCGAGCAGAGGATCATGGGTAAGTTCAAGATGGCGGTCACTTGGGGGTACCAGAAAAGTGATGTTTTTGTCATATTTCTTCAAAATGTCTGCTTTTCCGCGATGAAAAGTGGGCAAAAACTATTTTATTTCACATCACATTAATATTTACTAACGTATCATGCAGTTTTTGCGGAGAATCGCATAAATAAAAAAATCGGAAAATCTGACCGAAAAATCGGCCAAAAAATGCCATTTTTGAAATTGACGTCACTGTGACGTCATAAAAGCGGCCATCTTTGATTTTTTTTACATTTTCTGGTAGAGCTTGATCCAAGAGTATAGTGTGGTAACTTTCAGCGCCATAGTTCAAGGGGTAAGAAAAATAATTAGGGGAGGGGGAGAGGGGCATTTCGTCCCCCCTCCCCGCGCCTGGACGGGTCCCAAAAGGCACAGGCCAGATTCATGTTTCCAAGCAGACAAAATACTTACTGTGAAACGGGGCATCCACATCAAACGCAGACCAAGTTTGCACCACAAAAAATGGTGTCCAACAAAGTATGTAGAAGATGACAACGGTAATTGATAGAGCAATGGTTTTTAGTTTCGTCGCAGATATCTTTTTGTTTTCAGTTCTCATCGGAATTTCATCCGGATTGTAGAACCTCTCACCAACTTCAGCTTGTGGTCTAAATATAACGTTTCTCGTATGGTCGTTGGAATAACTTCCCCTGCTTGAGTGATAGGTGTCGCTGTATCTCGTGCTTCCCCAAATCACGCAGCAGATTCTCGCGTAGCATACAACGAGAATTATCAACGGAATGACGAAGAGAAGCGCCATGACGGACGTTACATAAAACTGCATCGTCCATTCCGGGTAGAACGTGGCCCAGCAATCATGAATGTTGTAAACGACTGGTTTGTACGAGAATATCAGTATTTGGGGTATGCTGAAAAGTAGTGAAAGGCCCCACGCTGTGGTAATTAAGATGGTGATCCGTTTCTGAAACCATCCCGATCTCGACGTGGAACAAACAGTCAAATATCGGTCGATCGCCAACATCATCATCGTGTAGGAAGAGGCGTACATGGCGACGACTTGTAAGTACTTTACGCTCCTACAAAGGAACTCATTTCCGTGAAAACGTCCTGTGACGTGCCAGATGAGTTCAGGTAGGACGTTGAAGAATGCCACAAAAATATCCGCCAAGCTTAAGTGAAGGATGAACCATTGCATATGGGATATATTGGGCTGCGCCTGCGCGGGACGTAGTCTGCCCGAACTTCCGGCTGAGTCTTGTTCGACTGGCTCGATGTCTTTCTTAAAATATTGCCTCAACAGAACAACAACGACGACAATGTTTCCGAGAAGCGCTAAAACAAATATGATAGCAAGGGCTATGATGCTTCCTCTGTTAATTCTACTTCGTGTTACCCACGAATCTTCGACGAGAACATCTTTGTCAAATAGATCAACGTAGGAAAAATTACTTATTCCTAGCTCCTTCCCAAGGTCCGTTGAGTTCCAGTTAACAGTTTCCATATTGGAATCCGCTAGTAAATATTCATCCATTTGGTACCAACGATGTTCACTTTAGCCTTGCTTGTTGGCGCCAGTAATCAAAACGTACATCAGGAAATTTTACGCAGATAAAATATATGTGTCGACGACTTCTTTTCTCGCTTTTAGCGTTAAAACAGATGGTCCTAGTATAATATGCTGGTACCACTGCAGCTTTTTATCTTGCTCATGGATCATCAAATCTAATATACAGACGTAATTTTCCGTGCGTCTCATTTAGAACCGAGTAGCCTACATTGGTCAGGATCACTTTCCTGCAATTTCAGTTTTCATCTTGCTTCCATAACAATAAAACAGAAGGCCGATTATGCTGCTTGCGTTAAAAGTTCTCCTGAATTTCATAGAGTTTAGCTAATATGCCACGTTCGAAGTTGAGATCTGGTGAACTGTGCTTGTGGGAAAGAAATTTGGCGTATATAAGGATGCTATTCTAGACTGTCGCCACCCAGTAAAACGAGACATTAGTCAGAATTCAACAAGTGCTTCCAACCACAGACACATCTGGAATTATATAGAGCCCGTGTACCAATCAATCTTAATAAATGTACAACGGAATATAAAACTTAATATCATTAGACTTTCCAAGCGAAATTCTGTTGAACTCGGTGAAAACTGGGTCGAAAGCGCCGGACCGTGAGATCGGGTTTAAACGATTCCAGATGGTTGGCGTTGTTAACCAGATGGACTCGTTTGGAGCCCCCAAGTCATCTACGCCTAAAGCGGCAAGATCATGCTCTCTTAAAAATACTGTGTATAATAAGTACACAAAAGCGTGTCCAAAATTTATCAAAAATACACAGTGCATGGTGTATAACATTTGTGCGTAACATTTCCCCTTTGGGCCAACTTATTGTACACACTTTTTTGACTTTTTCAAGACAAGTTATGAAGAAGGTAGGCCTATACGCACTAAACTTTAGAAAACTTACACACCACTCTGCATGATAAGGGAAGGTTCATTTATTACCAGTGGCCTGAAAACATTTTGTTCCCATCAGATTTCAAGCGGCAAAACTTTTGGTCCCACCTGAAGACATGGTGGAACATTTTGTTCCCCCTCCCCCCCAACCAATTTTAAAATATTTCATATATTTGCAATGTTGTCGAACGAGATGTTTTGGGGGGAAGGGGATTTCGAGTAAAATGTTAATGTGAATTCTAAACAATAGGGACCTGGAAATATTTATCGGCAAGGGAGAAGGGACGGGGACGACACACATCTGTTATTGCCGGATACATATTGGTTGGATGAGCTGTTAAAACCTTTTTTTGTTTTTGTTTTAGAATTGTTATTCTTCCCATATATTACATGTACCGGTATATGAGAAAATACAATTTTTAGGCTACAACATATAGAATTTCAACATCTCTTCGCCAGAGTGACATTATTGTTTTAGTGTTCAAACTTAATTGTTTCATACATGAATATCTGGATTAGATTTCAAATTTCAAGTTGACTGGTGGAAAATTTGAGAATTTATGACAGTATTTTAGTTACAATATTCTGAGGTAATACAATATTAGTGGCCGGGGATGGTACATGTAGTGTAACAGACAGAATTTTTTGTCTGAACTCAACATGGGCCAAGAAAAAAGGTTTTATGTTGAATTTTTGATACATTTAGATAAATGATTGTTGATTATTTTGAAATCCAATGCCTCTATAACATAATAAAATATGAACCCTCTTTAATTGCTAAAATCTTTATTCTCTCGGAAAGGCATACAATAAAAATATCACAGATTGCAAGATGTCTGGTGCTAGATTTTGTAACTTCTGTCTAATTCCGCTTAACCCCAGGCTAGAGACCGTTCAAGCATGAAGAATGTTAGATCTAAAGTCACAATGAAAGCGTGATTATGCATTATACTCCGGAAAACGACTCGGAAATTCATTTTGATAAAGAATACTGGTCATCAGTGGCAAGGATTATTTGTAGAGAGCATCAGGATGTTCCTGTCTTTATTGACAGTGACCGCTTCTCATGTAGTTATTAGTTAATTTTTTTTAAAACTTTAATTTTGTGCGTGTTTGGAACACATACTGTAGTCCCGGTCATTTTAATTAGTCGTCTACTTTGGAGCTTGTCAAAATTTTGTAGATAAGTTTGCATAAATTTTCTTTTCTGCAACGTGTAGAACAACTGAAAGCTACAAAATGACTACCATTTCTCCGTGATATCGATAATATATCACATGCAATTGAAATACCTTTGTAATTCTCTCCATATAAAACTGCAGTACAGTTGTTTCATGTACCTGGCCTCAATTACATAAGGAGACGTCATAATGTATTCCTGATTACTAGCACAAAGGTCAACAATGCCGTGTACGGTCATAGAGGTCTGTCCGGTTCATCATTCAGCAATCTCACTGGGCATGGGATATAAAGCCCGGCGCACACGAGAGATATCAGCTGAGGTTTCAATTGCCTGTCAGCTCAGGAGCTAACTCTCGTGTATAGTTTCAGCGTACACGGTGAGCAAAAGTTTCACGAAATTGATTTCAGTTCCCGCATAACGTTTTCTTCAAGACCATTTTGAAGAGTCGTGCGTATGAATCGCGTGAAAATAACATGCGATTGATTGGCCGGTCCAATGAAACTGCTGAGCTGTTGGCTTGCGTTCGTCGCACACGCTGAGGATTTGGCCTCGCGAGGCGAAATTATCAAACAAGTTTGATATTTTTTTTCCCGACCTCGCGAGGCCAAAAACTCACCAAAAACTGTCCGCACACGAGAGCTAGCCCCTGAGCTGACAGGCAATTGAGACAGTCAGCTCAGCTGATAGCTCTCGTGACCGTCCGCCTGTTAATACTTAATACGGAATCAATGACCTTTGTGCCAGTGGGTATGAATACATTATGGCGTCTGTCTATCTAATTGAGGCCCGGTACATGAAACAAATGTACTGGAGTTTTATATGGAGAGAATTGTAAAGCTATTTCAAGGGTGATGTATTATCGATATCACGGAGAAATGGTAGTCATTTTATAGAATTCAGTTTGTTCTACACGCAGCAAAAAAGAAAATATTTGCAGAGTTAACTAATGATTTTTGACAAGCTCCTAAACAGACGACTAATTAAAATGGACAGACTGTAACTGTCGTACGAAAAGGGTATTTCGATTTTACCCAGAACCTTACTTACTAAAAGGGGTAAAGCGACAAGATTGAGGAATCCTGTAATCCATTATAACATACACTTGTATACAGGAGTCTGACTTTAATAATTTGAGGAAGGATAATGTTGAGATTACTTGCTGCTTGCAGTATCCATACATGTAGGTTTTTATGCGCTTTCAGCATATAGGTAAACCTAAAATATGGTAAATAACTATATAATTCTGAAATTTTTTCTTCAAATTAAATGTTGATATTTGAGAGCCAAAGTACTTAATCTCTTGCACTTAAGTATCCCATGCATCCATATATAGTATTCATAAAATTATGTATCTTTCATCTGTATTTGGCCTCCGGGCATAACAGTGGAAATAAATCTAATTCTTGAGATAATACAATACCTACCCTTATCACTATTACTCCAAGAAAGATAATTCACAATATACAACTGAATTTTACATAAGTAGTATATAAAACTGATTACGAGTCACATTGACCTACTTTTTTGTTCCCCCGGTGGAGGATTGAGGAGGAACTTGATCACGTGATCAAGGCATGTCTAGATGGTGGGGTGGTTAAAATGGCGGCTGTGTGGGGTGGGGTGGTTAAAATGGCGGCTGTGTGGGGTGGGGGGGTTAAAATGGCGGTTGTGTGGGGTGGGGTGGTTAAAATGGCGGCTGTGGGGGTGGGGTGGTTAAATGGGTGTGGGTGTGGGTTCAAAATGGCGGCTGTGTGGGGTGGGTGGTTAAAATGGCGGCTGTGTGGGGTGGGGTGGTTAAAATGGCGGTTGTGTGGGGTGGGGTGGTTAAAATGGCGGCTGTGGGGTGGGGTGGTTAAAATGGCGGTTGTGGGGTGGGGTGGTTAAAATGGCGGATTGTAGAAAAACGTATAAAAGAAGGCGATTTTTAGCGGTGGGGTGTATTCATTGCACTACCTGCCTGACTGACCTGACCAGCCTGCCTGCCTGCCTGCCTGCCTGCCTGCCTGCCTGCCTCACCTCTAGCCAGCCTGCTTGCCTACCCGCTTGTATTAGACGAAAGCATGAGACGTGGAGAAGATTTTCCCTGGGACCCAGCAGCACCTCCGGTTGAAGTCTTACCTGAAGACGAGCGTGTGAGGGAAACCCGCACTCTTACACCGGACTGCACCCTATTGTTGTATCCCAAACGCGTGGAGCTCATCGATGACGACAGTAGGTGTTGGTGTACGTCTGAACCAGCGCGTGTCTCTTTATCGCCGGAAGGCTGGACTACCTTGAAACGGGTGTTATTGGGTGACCTCGACGCTGATAGCATTCACCTGTGTGACGACGTCTACATTTTCCGCGGTCCCTATTTTGCTCGACTCCTCTGTCTCAAGCAAGGTGGTTTTACTCTGGACCCTGATCTATGGACAGCCTTGGAAAAAGTAATCCCCATGGTCGATGAAGTAATATCTCTATAGGAGCCACATAACCGATCAGAATAGTACGTATCACGGACTACACCCGACGTCTAGGCGCGCGTGTGTGACCTGGTCTATAAAACACGTCCCTCTGGATCCCACACCTTCATTTCTACTGTTGCAGAGCCATGACGGAGATCCAGCCCTATGCGACTCGCATTTTACAGCATGCCACCGTGGTGAATTCATTCACGGGTTACCGAGCAGTGGTCCGGTCCATGTTTGCAGATGGCGACGACAACGAGGGGCGACGCCAGATTCTCAACGAGTTCACAGAAGCGGTCCTCCACAGAGTGCACTCGATGGAGAGGCGTGCCATCACTCATCACTACTGGACTATGACAGCCATCCTTGATGCTCGCGCTATGGACCACGAGCGTTCACGCCGGAACCAGCGACGGCTGGTTGGCCTCACACTAGTCTGTGCTCTATTGATCCTGGCGCTGTGGTATTGACACTATAAATACGAGGGTCAGACAGAGTGTGTGTCATTCACCGATCGTCATTGGGGCAAGCATGTCACCCGTCCTACGAGCCATCCTGCCCCTTACACTCCAGGTGGGGTTACACGTCTATGAAGATAAAGTCACCCTCGTGGAAGATCGGGATGCCTGTGGGTGGACTTCGGAGTACACATCCACTACGGTGACCCTACACCGTGATGGCTGGACCAAATTTAAACGGGTGTTGAGCCGTGAGCTCGACGGAAACCTCATCCACCTCGAGAACGCCAACTACGTACACCGTGGACCCTTCTTTGCCCGTGTGGGGCGTTACCACGATCCTACGCAAAGCTTCACCCTAGACCCTGATCTGTGGACAGCCTTGGAGAAAGTGGTGCCTATTGTGGACCAGCTCTTTACACCGGACGAGCGGTCATCAGACCAGTTGGGGTGGGCTCGTGCTATTGAGGACGCGCTGGCTGAACCCAATGAACAACTGTCTAGTCATGAACCAGACGACGAGGCTATAGACTATCCGGCTGAACTGAGTCAACCAACACAACGGTGGTAGAAACTTGTTATAAATAAACCATACTCTCCGGGTCCATCATCATTGTGCCACCATGAAGCGCTGGGAGAAGGTGTTGGATAATTTATACTACAGTCCCGACAGTCCGGCGGCCTATAGGGCATTGTCGGCTCTCTATCGAGCGGCCAAACCCCAGGGGATACAACGTGCCCAAGTCCGAGATTGGTTAAGAAAACAAGACACCTATACCTTACATCGATCTGTCCGTCGCCATTTTCTACGGAACCGCGTCATCGTGGGAGGAATAGATGCCCAGTGGCAAGCGGATTTGGTCGATATGAGCGCTTTTGCCAAACACAACGATGGGAATCGGTATATCTTGACGTGCATCGATATCCTATCCAATTATGCGTGGGTGGTACCCATCCGGACGAAAACGGGGGCGAATCTCATAGCGGCGTTCAAAGACATCTTCAAGACCGGGCGCAAACCTTTGTATTTGCAAACCGACGAAGGCACGGAATTCCTCAACAGACCGTTCCAACAGTTTCTGAAAGCCCAGAAGGTGTTTTTCTTCCATACGTACAACGAGACCAAGGCTTCCGTGGTGGAAAGGTTCAACAGGACATTCAAAGGCCGCATGTATAAATATTTCACCTATAAGAATACAAGGCGGTACATCGATGTTCTCCCGAAACTTGTGAGGGGTTACAATCGAGCCTATCATCGGAGTATACAGAGAGCCCCCATTACCGTGACCCAACGCAATGAAGCCCAAGTCCGGCGTGTCTTGTACCCCATGCCATCGCAACGAGCACCGAAGGAGATGTTCAAGGTCGGGGACCCTGTACGGATCAGTAAAGTCAAGGGCAAGTTCGAGAAAAGTTACTTGCCCAACTGGAGCGATGAGCACTTCCTGATTAAACGGCGCCTACCCCGACAGCGGCGAGTCTACGAACTGGAAGATCTTCAAGGGGAACCGTTGCTAGGCACGTTTTACCAGACGGAATTACAGCCTGTAGTAAAAACACAGCAAGACTACTACACGGTGGAGCAGATTTTGAAAACGGAACGTCGACGTGGCAAACTGTTTCATTTCGTGAAATGGCAAGGCTGGCCCAGTTCCTTCAATTCCTGGGTCGCTGCCAACCAGGTGAAACGACTATAAAGCCAGACACCACTACCGTCATCCTTCATTCCACGTCCAACCATGAACACGGTGCAACCGTCTCTGAACACAGCGTCTTCCAAAACGCGCAAAGTGCAAGTAGGCTTTGGGGTGATAGTGCTAACCCTGCTGAGTGTGTTGTACGGAGGTGTGTTTTACGACGTAGCCTATGTCAGCACGTTACTTAACCAACTGAGAACACCAGCCATCAGTGAAACCGGTCTACAGAGAGCATCAGTCGTATCGAGCCCAGTCACCACCACCACCACACCCCGTGTACAAGCCACAACGAGCTCCACACCAACGCCAAGTACACCCACTACGTCTCAAGACCCACCGGCTTTCATCCCTCACAGTGAACCGACAACGACGACCCACGTTGTACCCACCCACATCATCATCATCCCTGACAGTGAACAGACAACGACGACCGACGTTGTACCCACCACCACTCCAGTTCACTCGTACCAAATTTACAAGAGCGGACTACCACGACAGCGGATACACCTCCAACCATGGACCCCCGTTGGCAGCATCCCTTCACCTGCGTCATCGCAGGACCAACGGGTTCCGGCAAAACGCACTTCGTCAGGAAGCTCCTTCAACACGCCGACAGCATGATCACTCCACCCATTGCCAGAGTCGTGTGGTGTTACGGGGAATGGCAGGAAGCGTATGCAGCAATGCCCCACATCACGTTCGTGGAAGGCCTACCTAACGTGGCCGATTTGGAACCCGATACCTTGGTGGTTCTGGATGATCTCATGGCGGAGACGGACAGTCGGGTCACCCAACTCTTTACCAAAGGCAGCCACCATCGACGGCTCAGCATCATCTACATTGTGCAGAATCTGTTCAGTAAAAACAAAGAACATCGGAACATCAGCTTAAATGCCCACTACCTGGTGGTCTTCAAAAACCCGAGAGATACCACTCAACTGCTGCACCTGGCGAGACAGATGTATCCCGGCCGCACACCGTTTGCGTTGGAAGCCTTTAAAGATGCCACAACCCCTCAGCACGGGTATATGCTCTTCGACCTGAAGCAAGCCAGCCCCAAACACCTTCGACTACGGACCGGCATCTTTCCCGGAGAGACTCACCACGTGTACATGCAAAAATAATGCAAACACACCTACAGTGGCTCCCCCCCCCCCAGCTGGGGTGTGTGTGTTTTGATGATGGGGATAATAAAAAGAATGAATACCACAGCAGGGTTATGTTCTCTGAAGTAGATAAAAAGAGCAGCGTTGTGGGTTCTGGCATTAGTTGTACAGGATGTCTGCGCGAGTACGGAAGCACGCTCCCACGCTCCGTGTATTGAAGACGGCCCCACCCGAGTTAGTCCGAACCATTGTACGCGGTGCGGACCCTGCTCTCGTGTGCTGTCTGTGCGAGATTGGACTCAATATCTTAAAAGGCAACGTACCACTGACTCCGGCTCAGAAGACCAAGTTGGCCAAGCATAAGACAGGTCTCCGAACCTTAGTCCAGAAGCGGGTCTCTCAAACACAAAAGAAAAAGGTGTTACAGAAAGGTGGATTTCTCGGGGCTATCTTAGCACCGTTGGCCGCTTCCGTGTTGGGTCCAGTATTGGGTGGACTCTTCGGCCGACAATGAACCACACGAAAAAAATGGTCCTCGTCGAGCCTCGGCTCCTTCAAAACCTCCAATCGCCCTACCCTGTCCCACCTACGGTGAAGACCATAAACACCCTCGATGGAGAGATGCAACAGATCTTACAGAGACCGGGGTTAAGCGACAGTGAGAAAGTACAACGGTACAATGAGACGCTTCAGCGGTACATGACGTTCATGGACCAATACAAAACCCTCTCTACTCCAGCACCACCACCACCACCACCACGTGACAGACCGCCGACCTCAGCACCGTTCCAACAGCCGGGTGGGGTAGCCCCCACAGCCCCACAGTGGGTGGAAGACGAAGTGCTGAAGAGTGTACCTGCATCGTTCAAGAAACAAGCTAGCCTGGTATTACAACGGATGAAACAGAATCCTAACATGACTTGGAATGATAAAGGCGAACTCCTGGTACAGAATCAGGTGGTCCCGGGGACCCACATGACGGATTTAGTGAATGACCTGATGCGTCAACGCAGGTCGCACACGGATCCTCGAGGATGGGAGGTCTTCGCTCAGGGCTTGAAAGACATGCATGTACCACAGGAATTGGTGGGGAACCCACACCGCTGGGCCTTTATGCAATCACCGACTCGTGCACCACGACTCTCACCACAACCTTGGGAAGCCGACTGGGAACCGGAGTCACCCCCCAAAACTCCACCGCCACCACAACGGGCACATTCTTTTCAGACCTTTAAAAAACCACCCTCGATCAGGACACCCCACATCTCCAGAGCCGTGACACGTAGCAAGTCAACGCGACGAACACGACGCCGGACACAACCGCCCAAGGCCTGGAAGACCTATTAAAACCAACAGCAGCAGCAGGACAGCTCAGTCGCCATGTTTTACCTGACCCTACCCAGTAACAGTTCGCTGGATGTGTTTCCTGACAACACCGTGGCCAAGTACGTCACCCAGTTACCGCAACCGTTACATTTACCTGGCCGGTGGGAATGTGGCCTCGTGGATATCCAATACCCTTACTCATGGTACAACGTGCGAGCCAATGAAGTCTGGGACGAGGTGACCTACGAAGGTAAAAACATCCGACTCACCCTGCCCGAAGGCCAATACGATACCCCCAAGGAGTTCATGGGTGGGCTGACAAGACTGTTGCATTATAAGGCTCTACGGGAGGTCACGAATACTTCAAAACCCATCAAATCCTATCCCTTCAAGAATCACGTGGACTTCGATTACAATGCACACAACGACAAGGCAGAGCTTATCGTCTCCGGTAAGGCGAGTGTCGTACTGAGTCCTATCCTACAGCAAATGCTGGGTTTCGATCTAAAGACGTTCGCTGGTCCCACCGAACACCATGGCGAGATGCCGATGGATATGAAGTCAGGTATGTACGGACTCTACGTCTACTCGGACGTGGTGGACAACCACATCGTGGGCGATATCAACACACCTCTGTTACGGGTAGTCCCCATTAAAAAGACGTATGGAGGTCAAGTCACCCACAGTTTCACCCACATGCTCTACTTGCCCGTACGACAAACCGACATCAACACGATCACGGTGGATATAAGAGATGACACGGGACGACCGGTAGCATTCGAACGCGGGAAAGTGGTGCTGACACTTCATTTTCGACAAGCACGCATAATGAAAGTACCT